>MU388955.1:0-103621 GCA_022578795.1 Xylariaceae sp. FL0255 | reverse complement strand
TATTATTAAATTTATTTTATAAAAATTAAAATTAAATATTTATACTATTTAATTAATAGTAATAATTTGTTTTTTATATTTTTTTTTTAATAAAATATATTTAATATATTAAAATTAATATTGTTATCATAAAATTATTATATAAAAAATAAATTTAAACTTAATAATATTTAATTTTAACAATTAATAATATAGTTAAAATATAATTTATTAATTTTTATAAAAATAATTGCTTTTATAATTAATGTTAACATATTTATTAATAATTTTAAATTATATTAAAAATCTATGTTATTAAAAATAATATTAAAATAATAATAAAGTTGTAAATTTTTTAATTAATTATGTAATTTTTTTTAAATAAATATTAAAATTTTTTAATAATTTAGAATTTTTTTATTATATATTATAAAAATAAAACAATATTATTAAAAGTTTTATTATGTTATTATAAAAATAATATATATTTATATAAACAATAGTTTTATTAAAAATAAATATAAATTAAATAAATTGATTAAATTAATTAAAATAATAATTAAAGCGTTATATATTTATATAATAAATGTTTTTATATATAAAGCTTTGTTTTTATACTTTTTTTTTATATTATTACTATATATAATATTAACTTATATATTTTATTACGATAAGGCGTATATAAATAATAGTATTATAGGTTAATAATTAAAGTTAACAAATTAATATTAAATTAAAAAAAGAAAAATAAATAAATATAACATTTACAAAGCGTATAACATTAAATAAACCTAAATTTTTTATCTTATTATTTATTTATTAATAAAGAATTTCTTATGTATTAGTAAACTTTAAACTATTACGAAAGTAGATTTATTATATTTTATAACTATCCCTTTTTTTTAAAAGCTAGATTTTAGCAAATTTATTAAAAATAACAAAATTAACGCAAATTAACCTAATTTCTCTATTTTTATAATAAAAATTAAAATATATCGATAATAATATTTTTTAATAAAAGCATTAAATTAAATAAAATAAAAAGCTAATAGCTATTAATAAATATTAATTATTAATATAGTTATTATTAAAATTATTAAAGGTTATATTATTATATTTTTAAAAATAAACGTTATATAGCAATAAATTATATTTAATAATTTAATATATAATATTATTATAATATTTATATTAACAATTTAAATAGCAAGTAAAACGTTTAATAAATATAATTAATAGTATATATTATTTTTTAAAAGTTTAAATTAATTTTATAGCTATATATATAATATTAAATATATAAATATTAATTATATTAATATTAATAATATTAAAATTTATAATAGTATTATTTTAAAATATAAAAAGTTTAAATTTAATATTAAAAATATTTAAAGCTTTATAATTTATAAAATATAATAGTAATAAAATAAATTTATTATAAATATTAAATAGTAACTTTTTGTTATTTAATTTTATTTATATTTTTTTTAATAATATAGCGTAAAAATTTTAAATATATAAAGCCTTTAGTTATACTATACTATTTATTTTTTAACTAATTTTTTTTTAAAATATAAAAAATATGTATATATTGCTTTTATTTTTAAAAGTAAAAATATAAAATTTTTTCGTAGCATAAATCTATTTATTAAAATTATAATATACATAGTTAAAGGTAGTAAAAAAAATAGTATAATTAAAAATAATAAAGTTAGTAAAAAAAAAACATATTATAAGCTATATTTTAAAATCGAAATAATTATATATATAAAAATTAGATTTTATTACTATTAAAAGTGTTGTTATTAATATATAATTAGCTTTTAAAAAGAAGTTTTTATATTTTATATTTAAATTAGCTAGTAAATAGTAGAAAGTTAAAAAAAACAAGGTATAAATAATATATAATAATGGTTAAAATAAAAGCTTATTATATAGCAAAAAATATTTAATTAAAATAATTAATTTTAATAATATAATTTATATATAATTAAATTATTTATATATTAAAATTATTAACGAAAATTTAATATAAATATTTAATTTATGTAATAATAAAAGCTTATATTTATTATATAGTAAAATATTCGTTAAATATAATAACAATATATAATAAAAATAAATATAAAAAATATTAATTTATATATATAAAAAAACGCATAATATAATAATAATAATAAATATATATTATTATACTTTATAATAACTTAGGTTTATCGATTTTAAAAGCAATAATTTTAGATTAATATTATAAAATAAAGGTAACAATTTTTTAATATTAAAATAAAAATAAACAACTTCGATTAATATTTATAAAAGTAGCAATTTTTTAATATTTATAAGCTTAACAAACTTAATTAATATTAAGAAAATATATAATGCTATAAGTCGATAAAAATAAAACTTTAATATAACAATAATATATAAAAATAAAATATTTATAATATATAAACTATAAATTAATATAAATAAAACTATATATAACGTTTAATATATAAATAAAAATAATATAATTAAAAATAAAACTATTATTAATACTATTTTAAAAAAAATTTAATATTATTATAATAAAATATATATAAATAATAGTATTATAAGTTAATAATTAAAATTAACAAATTAATATTAAATTAAAAAAAGAAAAATAGGTAAATATAACATTTATAAAGCGTGCGGCATTAAATAAACTTAAATTTTTTATTTTACTATTTATTTATCGATAAAGAATTTCCTACACACTAGTAAACTTTAAACTATTATAAAAATAGGTCTATTATATTTTATAATTTATTTATATATTTTAATATTATATTTTAAAAAAATAATAAAGTTTTAATTTAACTTTTATAGATTTTTTTTTAATAATTATAAAATTTTACTAATTATAAATTTAATTTATAAAAATAAATAACGATAAATTAAATAATTATAAAAGTTTTTTTTTAATATTTAACTTATTTAAAAATATTTTTAATTAATAATTAAAATTAAAATATATAATATAATTTAATAATAATATAAATTAAAGTTTTATAAAATATATTAATATATTAATTTTATTATTAAATATATATTTATATAAAAAATTTATATATAATAAAAATTTTAAATTTTACTAATTAATTTAATAAAAACTGTTTTTATAAAAAAAACATAGTTTTAAGCAATATTTTTTTTATTATTAAGTTTAATATTTTTTTAATAATATATAATTTTGCTATAATTTATTAATTAAATTAATATTTTTAAAGTTTTATTATTTTTAATATTTATTATATCGTTAAATACAATAAAAATAATATTATATATATTAATAAAATTTAAAAAATATATTTTATATAATTTATAAAATTATAAAAATAATTTATTATAAATTATTTTATAAAATAAAAAGTTATAATTATAATTAAAGTTATAAATTATTTTTAAATATATTAAATATTTGAAAATATTAAATCAAAACTTTTAAATAATATAAATTAATGCAAAATTTTTATTAACAATTTTTTTAATATTAATTAAAAGTTATAAATAAATTATTAATTTTAATATTATTGTTTTTTAAAATTTTAATAACTAGTTATAAAATATATAATATATTTTTTTAAAAAATTAACAAAATTTAAAATAACGTTTTATTAAATTTATATAATTATAAATTAAAATTAAATAATAGTTATAAAAATATTTATTTTGTTAAAAATTATTAATAAATTATATATATAATATATAATATATAATTAAAAAAACATAATATAATAATATTTTTAGACTTTACTTAATTATGTAGTAAATAAAATTAATATTATTTATAAAAATACTAAAAAATAATAAGTAAAAAAACTTAGAAAATTTATTAAAAAGTTTAAAAAAGTATAAAATTAATAAAATATTTATAATAAACTATATAATTAAAGTAGTTAAGTTATAAGTTACAAAAATAGCGGTATATAATTTAACTTTATACTGTAAATAACATCAAATGCGTAATTTAACGTAATATCGAATTCCGCAGCAAAAAACCTACCCCTAGTCACAAACTGAATCCCTGCTGCGCAAGAAACTGCCAAACCGCACACGTACCGGCAGCTTTAAAAAAACAAGACAACCGCCCAGAAACTAGTCCCCTTTGAGTCGGCCGCTCGTGATGGGCTGCAGGGTGGCTTGCTTCTGTTGCTGCTATCCAGAATCCACTTTGATTGGACGCGCACTCGGGCAACTCGATTGGGAAGTTCACAGAGGCAACCAAAAGGCGTGAAACTCGCGCAGAGACTATACAACCCTGGCCCCATCAAAGATGACTGGAATTATGCCTCGTAGATGCGAAAATGGGAACCACTTCTAGTCTTCTTAGTTGTTAGGTTATGTTACTACGTTGCTTAAGGCTGGTGTCTTCTTAGCTTCAATGCAACGAGAAGCTCAGTTAGTGTTATACTGTATTATTAAGCATGGATCTTGCCGGTTGCTGACAGCATTTGAAGCGAACTATTTTCTACAAAGAGCTATTATTTTTATTTGATGGAGTTCAGAGAGATATAAAAAAAACAATGGGTATGTCAGCACGGAATGCAGATCCTATCAATGTCTAGGATCTAGCATCATATTACTCCTTGTCACAGGACTCTACCGGCGGATGCACTTGACCGGGCACATTCACGACATAATTTTAAAAATTACCAACATGAGGTAGAGCATATATCTATGCTGAGCATTACGACATCATGGTAGATCAGGTAGAACATGAAATTCGCTTGCGTTTCCGCGTAATGGAACCTCACTGAAGGCCAGATGAACTGCTGCTGCCTTCCATTGCGCCCTACAAGGCAATCAATTCGACGAAACGTCGCGATTGCGTACATGCGCACGTGTGTACACAAAGCATTACGGGGTTATGGGGATTCTGCAAACCCCAGAATTATCGAAACTCGAATTTCTGATCTGGCGCGTCTTCCCTTCTGCCCTACGCGAATACTCCGTATTCGCAAAGAGATATCTACATGTACTCTACCATTCTATGCAGTCGAGACAAGTATTATGATTCGGTCTTCTGGCCCTGAAAACTTCGAGGATTATAATCGGATCCTACCTACTCTTGAAACTTTTTTTTTTCTCTTTGGGGTTAAATTACATTGCGCATTCCAACGAGGAATTGACTTTGCGAGAGCAGCAAATCAGATCGATCAATTGGCGAATGAGGCGGGTCTTTTGACTTCTGGAATGGTACGGGATGCAATGTGTGTCTATGCGTGTGACTCATATGCGCTGCCGACGTCGCCCGGCGGCGTTCCATCGCGCCGTCTCAGCCAAAATCCCTTGCCTGCCCCGGCGCGTACCGTGGTTCTTCCCCATGGGCCCCGTATATCATGATTGGCGACATGATATTATGCTGATACGAATTTACAGACTAAAAAGATAATCCTGGATGGTGGCAGAGATGTTCGATGTGATCTGTCCTTACCTTGGGGAATGTAAAAGGTCTAGTTGCGGCTGATAAGGGAGCAACAAGCCAGGGGTCCCTTCGACGAAAAGGCGCAGGATTTCAACATGTTCGACATGTTCAGTGGGGCTCCCATACTCAATAACACTTCAGATTTTTTCTCCATCAAACTTCAAAGAGGCGGTTTGCCTAGATCAAGTAATATGCCACAAGCACAGACTGGTGAGATGGATTACGCTAAACTGGATGTAGGTCGTTTAATAATCCGGCAAGGTTGCAACTGGGTGTGCGACTACGGATTATTCGGAACTCTAGGAAACGATCAGTCCGATATCCGCGAAATCCAGTTGTGCCGCTCGTTGTCAACAAAATAAAATCGCAACGGTGGCTTCCTGCACGCTTGTATTACGGTATAGAATTCCGATCCATTTCTGTCCTTTTCACCACCAGACATTCAAATCCCGGAGAAAAGGCAATAACTTGCGCGCCCTTTTCCAAACCTGCCCCCCTCAAGGAAAAAAAAAAAACTGGTCGCGGCGCGTTGCCCTAATAACTCAATCGTCTTCAACTCTGGATGAGGCAAGCCATTTTGGTATGCACATGCGTGTGCGCGCAACCACCCTTCGGATCGCTTTTCCTAAAAAGTTGGGCGCGCATGCTGACGTTACCCTTCTGCCGCCTTTCTTGCGTCTTCTTTCCTTACCTATCTGATATTAGTCATCCAAGAATATCACAGTCGCCGGCCTGCGCGTTGCGCCGTTGTGCAATGCATTGATAACCCATACGGCATAATTATCAACTGGCAGTATTTCTAAGCAGACCTGATAGGTGATCTGCCTATGTATACTTATCAAGGCAGCTACGACTACTACGTAACGAAGTTGTTCCCTTGGCGCGTGTAGGGAATGTCGTTGGTGGGTGTGCTGCGGTATGTATGCGCATTCCAGGTCCAGGAATGGGATAACCCTGATTGGGGGCCAAACTGGTAGATTTTCCCGCACTTGCATGCAGGCACCATATAACGGCCCTCGCCCTTTTGACCGCCGGTGGAGTCCGCTCCCGTTGAGTGGCTCGCTTGGGAGAAAACCAGCAATACTTAACGACGAAAGCGAGAAATTCAAGATCTCCATCCGGCGAGTCCCGGGAATCCGGACGGATGGGTGTGTGGGTGGCAGAGACATGTAGCAAGGTATGCAATGCAGGTCTAAGCCTTAAACACATTGATTTTACTACCCTGGCGACGTCGCAGTTCGTAGCACAGGGCCAGCTGGCATTGGCAAGCACAACACTGCCTCCTTCTCGAAGCATCTAACCTACCGAATACGTAGGTAATAAGTCACAACTCGCAGTGATTGGTCGCAATGCGCAGTCGCACATGTGGCGAGTTTTTCTGTCCGTCACAAGGTCGTGAGAATCTGGGGTACAAGAGGCGACTCGGGAAGACTCGCCACGGCTCTTCCCTAGATAAAAGTACTACGCAGCAGCGACACGTGGATGGGGATAGAAAGTGCTGTTCCGTGAATAATTTCGTTGCCTGATGAGGAAGGCGTGTTCTTTTGCCTTTGGACGAGTGATACCTACTGGCCCCGGATTTCTCAGGTGAGTGACGGACTCGTATATGCAGCCTTGAAAAGGTTGAACTTGTTTCCTCGAGAAGTATATCGCTCAGTGTTCTACCCCTTCCAGCGCAACCCCATATGTTTTGATGCAACGAACTCTGACCTAACTAGGATAGCTATCATAGTCCTAGATAAAAGAGGCATGTTCATCAACTGGTGGTACTGCAGTAGATAGACGGAGTTGTTCAACGAAACAGCGGTTGGGAAGAAAGGATCCCGTACCCAGCAGCCCGTATTCGCATTCACAACGAGCTGAAGATGTATCTATTAGTAGGATGGCATTTATTGAGTCTAAAGCGAAAATTCGAAAACGGTGGAAGCGGTCCGCTTACGATGTGGACGTTCTCTCTAGATCTTCGACCACGACACAAATTAAGCATCTAATACTGACTATAGTTCATAATATACAAATGGGATCTTTACTGCTTAGTTAGTATGAACTAGCCAAAGCTCACAGAGAAAGTTCACGTCGCGAAACAAGTATAATGGTCGAACTTGTTTATAAAGTCACATAAATAGCCAAGACGAAGACCTCTATCATATTGATTGGATATTTTGATATATTCATGTTAAATCATACAGAGAGCTAATCTCTAGTGTGAGTACCACTCCTGCTTTCTGTATTTCCACAATGAATGCGACTCCCCATTCTTAAGACCATAGCTGAGAGTACAGCTACAGGGCGAGAGCCCAGTTGCTGAGATAGCGCTCATTCGTATCATCATCCTCACCACCTCACTCCTGTTCAAATGCCAGGATCGGCGACTTTGGATTTGGGCCCTTGCAAGGTCAACAACACTTCGTCTCTTAACTTTTGGAGCTTGACAGATGTCAGCAGCGGACGAATCAAATTCGACACACGTAGCTGAAGCCCGATCCCGTAGCCACGCACCCATAAGAACACGCAGAGTGATGGATCTCTATTTCCATCAGCGTAGTCAAAGCAATGTTTTGTGCAAGCGTTCTCGTTCTTCCTCTTAGGCTATAACTTGTGTTGTAGCTAATTTATTTCTGGCTCCATGTGATATTGACATGCGTATCAGACAGATAGTGATCTCGCTAGCAGGACTGGCTGCAGAAAGACCGCAACCTAAGCCTCAGCACTCGGAGCGCGGGGTGATTCTACGAGGTCGTTGCCCTCGACGGTGAGCTGTTGGGAGGCAATTCGTCGCATTAAGGCCAGAAATTCCGAATTCTTGAACTTATCGCTATCGTTATCGGCAAGGGACTCAACGAGTTGCTGGGCAGCACGAGCTAGCTCCGACTTGCTGTCCTCCGTGTCCGCCAGGGGAGTCTCTGTAGTGGTTTCCTGCGGCGCCTCGGGCAGAATGTTACTTAGGTTGCCTGGCAGGGTGTCGCCCTCTTGAGGCTGGGGTTGGCTCTCAGTCTGAGGTGCGTTCTGAGCCATCCAGTCGTCCATCAGACTCTCGAATTCTTGATCAAACTGTGCTTGGTTGTCAAGATTGAAGTGTGGCTCGCCTGAAAGTGGGAATTGTTAGTCTCCGTATACACATAATGAGATAGTGATTGCGTACTTAGCTGGTTCTGGAGCCTGCTAGCGTGGGGCCCGACATTCACCTCCTGAAGGCCACCGCCTGGTGGCATCATGAAAGACGACGGCTGAGGCTGGAAAGTCTGGAAGGGCTCGAGCGCTTGGAAAGGCGACCAGCTAGTGTGCGGGACTTGATGAGCACTTGCTCCAGCCCGCCGAGACATTCCTGAACCGAGAACGGGGGCATGAGCCTGATGGCTGTTGGCTGCAGGTGGCTGAGATAAGTTCATCCGCTGAAAATCGTTGACCCAGCCGGAGGGCTGCATAGTGGACTGCTGCGCTGGGGGGGGAGCAGGTCCATACGCCTGTGGAGGAGGTGGCGCATGTAGTAGCTGAAGGGCCTGATGCTGAGGTGCTGTAAGGTGGGGGGCTGGAGCATTCTGCTGGAATGCATCGAATTGTCCAGAAACAGCCAGGTTTGCAGGAGCAGATCGGAAATTCTGAGGGCGATTGAGGTGGCTGCTGCCAACGAATCGATCCTGCTGGCGAGAGCGGTCCTGCTCCACATGGCGAGCTAAGCCTTTGAAGGCGTTGGAAGGTCCGCAAGTACTGTCCATGATGTTTGTTGGTTGCGCAGAAGAAGACTCTGAGGTGTATCTGGATGATATTGATAGGTGGTGAAGGCGCAATCTTCAGGGAAATTCACCACTCTTGGGAAGGGATGTAGTTGAGGTGGCAAGAGTCTAGAGGTGCGTCAAGTGGGTGATCTGTTCACTCGAAAACTGACTACAGCACTCTTTCTACCCCGTGAGGAAGCCGGATCAGCGTGGTGCCTTCCTGCGTAACGTGGAGAGATTGCTCGTTCACATGCGATGACAGTGTGTGTCACTGGGGAAATAGGTGGAATTCTGTAAATGACGTCTAAGTAGATGAATCGCAAAGCGGCCGTTAGGTGAAATGAAATAGACGGATCAGGAGATGGTGATAATATACAACAATAAATTACAGGAAAAAATCGTGGCGGCGACGTTGACGGCAATGTCACGAGGTCATCAGAGTTGAGGGATGAGTGAGTGAGATCAGGCCTCGGTACCACGGCAATTGCCGGACCGAGAGACATCTGTACTGCTTGCAGCTTAGCAATGAAAGCCCCCACCTACGTCACGGGATTGGCCTCCAAACATCCCGCGTTTACATTCATTGATATGGATGTCTTCCCGTGGGGAGAAGCTGCCAGCTGTTCATCAGTGAGCGCTACGACCGTTTCGATTAGAGCTGGAGGCGGTACTTCTAGCCTTGTATTGTTGAACTGACCTCACCTTTTTTTGGTGGAGCTTCAAGAAATGCTAGGGGCCTTGCAACACAAGGCCAGCTAATACTTTTGGTGGAAAGGGTCAATCGCGACAACTTCAAAGTGCCAGCTCTTGAATCCACCCCACTACCTCCTTTCATATCAACCATCTTCTCCTGCTCCGTATACCTCTTCTTTCCTTCCCCGTACAGAAGCACCTAACTACAGAAAATGGTAAATACAGCATTCCTATTTTCTTCCTCTGTACCAAACAGAAACAACTGCTAACTATTATGCCAGGCGCAGGTCATATCAAACTCCGGCCACGATGACATGATTGTATGTTGCAACACTATGCTGCCTCGAATCCCCACTCCAACGATCGTCCAATATTCCCAACTTTGCTGCCCCCATATGTCCAACGTACAAATATGGGTTGCGATTCCACAACTAACCTTCACTAGCACGATGCTGTCCTCGATTACTACGGAAGACGGCTGGCAACATGCTCCTCCGACAAGACCATCAAGATATTCGAGATCGAAGGCGAGTCCCAAAGATTGGTCGAAACATTGAAAGGGTATGGGCTGCCTACATATCTACCCAAGCATGAATAAGAAGGGAAGACAGCCAGGCTAACGAGGAGCACGACAACAGTCACGAAGGCGCAGTGTGGTGTGTCTCTTGGGCACATCCCAAGTACGGCAACATCCTCGCATCAGCAGGCTACGACGGCAAAGTCTTCATCTGGCGCGAACAGTCCAACCAATGGCAACGGCTCTTCGACTTCGCTCTACACAAGGCCTCCGTAAACACAGTCTCGTGGTCGCCACACGAAGCCGGCTGTCTTCTCGCATGTGCCTCCTCCGATGGCTCCGTTTCCGTTCTCGAATTCAAAGACAACAACTTCTCCAACGTCATATTCCCTGCCCACGGCCTCGGCGTCAACTCAGTCTCGTGGGCCCCCGCCACGACACCAGGTAGCATCGTCTCATCTGCTAGCCCGGGGCCCGGCGCCGTCGGCCAACGACGATTCGTAACTGGTGGCTGTGATAACGTCTTGAAGCTTTGGAAATACAACCCCGCGACTCAGAACTATGAACAGGAGCGGGAACCTCTTGTTGGACACACGGACTGGGTGCGGGATGTCACCTGGAGCCCCACCGTGCTACAGAAGAGCTACATTGCTTCGGCGTCGCAAGACAAGACTGTGCGCATCTGGACGAGCGACAATACGAACCAGGGACAGTGGTCGTGCAAGGTGTTGAACTTCGATGCCATTGTGTGGCGAGTGAGCTGGAGTCTTAGTGGGAACGTCTTGGCTGTTAGTGGCGGCGACAACAAGGTCTCGCTATACAAAGAGAACCTGCGCGGTGAGTGGGAATGTGTAAAGACGATGGAGGAATAAGCATCGTGTGGCATTGGCTTATCCCGAATAAATTGTTACGAAGAGCTTGATGCGGCCCACGAGGGCATATTGTTTTATAAGAATCACAAATTCTTGAGAGTAACGAAGCATCGAGGACATAGGGGCTCGGGCGAAGAGAAGAGTTCACGGCGTTCCTGCTGGAGGTCGGCCTGGGTGACTAAAAATAGGACACGAGGTTCGTGACGAGCAAAGGCCGATCATAGAATTACTGAATCTGTAATGAGATCATTACTGCGGTGCCTAATTCGCATTCTCTACGAAATCGGCGTCTTTTCCTCGGTGAATTTAGATCAAGCTTTGACCTTGAGCGCCGTTTTTCATCTGGTTATATACTAAAACTTCGGTCCGTTGTGATACAATGAAGTCTGTGTCAGCTTGTGTCCTACTTCCAATGCATTATTCCAGAAAGTCAGTGTTGCTCGTGATCGAAAGCGTGATTGTACAAACAGCTCTGTTTGATAAATAGTACTGGGAAAATGTCCCTACTATGCTGTATGTCATGTTCTGTCTGTTGTTATAGGACCGAGTCCATGGAAGACGATGGTTTCTCTTTGCTGTATGATTCACTCCATATGATACTAAGGCCATCTTGATGCAAACATGAATTGGGCACATGAGCCTCACTCTTTACACGTGGGTCTTCGTGTCTATATAAACTGATGATATCGTCGGTCTGTAGACTCCAAAGTCCTTGACGAGTAAACCAATACTCTAGATATTCGACCTTCTGATATACTTTCTGCCGGAGATAGCACTTTACCTTCAACACCAAAGCAGCAATGTATCCGAACTCAATATTCACCGCTCTCTTAATGACTTCAACACTGAGCACCATCGCAACAGCTTCGACGAAGCATAATGTAGTCCGTGACACTCCCACGGCGCCTCCCGTGGCATACGGCCAGCAAATCCAGGAGTCAGACAATGTCAACCACTGGGTCGTCTGGATCGATGGACAGGATGCCTGCGGTACCCGGTAGACTCTGAACCTTCTTACAGAATCCCCTTGCGAACAGTTTTTCCGGGTAAACGGGATGAATGATTCCGTTCCTCCTCTTCAGCTGGGCGACTGCGACAAATACCATAATCCACAGGAACTGGATGTGGGTTTCACCAAGGTGTATGGTTGTGAGCTCCAAGTCCGATACATCAAGTGCGGTGGGAGTGAGCATGACATTGTCAAGAACGGACTTTGCGACCATTGAGTGTCTGCTGGGCATTGACGTTGAATGTTGGTGACGCTTGACGCAGACGTAGATGTTTCACCTCTGTTGTGATGTGTTAGACCTGGTTTGAGCTTCTTCGAGCTCGAGGGGGAAGTGATTTAGCCTTGGACAGAGATCATTGTCAATCTGAAACTATCTCATATCCACGATAAGTCTATGTTAGGATTGAAACAATCAAGACCTTATTGTTTTCCTCTTGACCCACCATTCTAGAATCAACAAACCATCAAGAAGAAGAAGAAGAAGGTGATGAGTGATAAGAGTAGCGCGGCGGCTACGGAGTACAAAGTGCCGCGAAAGGCCGTCATAGCGATCCATGTTGGCAGTGTGGAGAAGTAACAATACACGTAACTTTGGGCTGAAAAATACATCTGTTGCTTAGGAAGTCGTAACGACCAATGCCCTGCAACTCAGCTAGACTTCCCTGCTGGGTTTCACCCTGTGTGTAGGTACCTTGTACCTCTTAGGTCGGCGGTCGTTGATCTCATCATGTCTTTCTCCTCTCAAGAAACAACAGCAGCCACAACAAATTACCTAACTACAATTGAACTCCTCACTTTCTCACTCAACATTATCAGTAGGAAATTGTTGTCCGCCAGCCATCATCAGAATCGCCTGTGTCTCTGATCGATTATTTGCTTCCTCAAGTGCTTGTCTGCCTTCGTCGAGTCCCATGTTGAACCAGTCACAAAGCGAATTGGCCTCCCCACCGCCGCTGTAATATAACTAAAAAGTACCAGACGCGGGTGCCCGTCTCATTTTCCAACCATCACACCCTCCAACACCTCTTGTCACAACCGTCGCCACGTTGTCTAGGTCGCAGGAAGAAAGTCACGGAGAGTCCGTGTCAACTGGGCTTCCGTTGACTACCACCACTACTAATTCTTCCTATTTCGAAGACGACGATATCATCGACGACGACGATAACCCCCATAGTGCCCGTTCTCCTCCACCTCAGTACCCCTACGCTGCATCCGAGGCCACTGCCTCTACATCCTTCTCCCGACCTCAATCGCCGCCTACTTTCTCCAGTCTCTACGACTACGCATCTGCCGAGGATCTCGCCGACGACCACTTCAGACTCCCTCCGCGTACCGCCTCCACCGCTTTCTCTGAAGCCGGAGCCTCATCAGTCACAGCTGCACCTGCGTACGCTCCTGTCGCCGCAAGCTCATCGCACCAACCCTTCGGGCCCTCCGCTGCCTCGTCTTTCTCAGACGAGACTAAGCGTGCGCTCCCCCAGGACGTCAAGGGCGAAACTTCGGGCCAGAAGGTCGACGACTCTGCCGAACCACCACCTGCTTATTCCGAAGGCGACAGTCCACTTCTGTCCTTTACCTACCTCATGGCGGCCGCCGGTGGTGCATCGAGTATTATTACTCAAGTTCAACAAGGAGGACCCCCAATCAATGCCATTGGAGGTTAGTCAGCGCCGCCCTCGCATCTACCCCCATTCTAGACTAACTGCTAACCTTGGTGACTGTAGATGTCGGCGCCGACGAGACAATCACGATGGACCTAAGGTTGGTCTCTGCAGCTATTGCGGCACATGCCTGATTGACGAACACAAATGCTGAGAAACATACAGGGGAACACGATTTGTTCTTTCTAGAGACGAGTTGTTGACATTGCCCGAATTTGTTCTGCTATCATTATTCCCCAATGGACTTTTCCCCGAAGGTCATATGGGCGGCTTCTCTGACAATGATGCCGTGCAAGTCGATGTTAGTACCCTTCAAGAAGACACTACCCCTATTGTTCAAGTCACCAAAGACCCCCAAGAAGCCAGCAGTAGAAGTTTGACTGCGAGCCCAACTAACAGTTCACTACCTCGCTCATCTACCATTCGCAACCTTCTATCCAATATAAATATTCATTTCACTGACCTCACCTCTCAGTATGACCCAGCCTCTCTGCAATATATGCTCGAATTCTTCCGTAATGTAGCTCAGTCTATACCTAATGAAACCTCGCCCACTGCTTCTCCTGATGGGGGCGTGGTTCCCATTGACTCACTAGGGGGTCGTGGAGAGGATGGTAGCAAGCGTGCTGGTATCATTGTCTTGCGAGAAGATTTGGATTTCTATGCGATCCCTCCACGACCTGATATTACTCAGGCGGAGATGATCGAGGTCAAGCGTGCTGCGTCCAGGTCATTGCTCAAACAGGATGGAATCTTTTCCGGATTGAAACGGAGCGATGAACCGGGTACAACGGAAGCTCATCTTATTGAGATGCTGACGGCCGGGTAAGGCACATAACGACATGCCTATTGTGATCGGTACAATGACTGACAAGAAGTAATAGCGGGTTCAACCACGACAACCGGTGGGGTCATCGAGCGGGCGAACCCAACAAAGCGGTGGTATGCAGTCTTGCGCTCGCCCGGCTCCGCAGCGACATCCGTGGCAATGAGGTGGGCAACAACGCAGTGGGCATGGCACAGAAGCTGCTCTTGTTCTGGCGCAAGCCGGCGCGGCGCTGTTGGTGGGAAGGGGTTGAATTGACGGACGTGGAGGGCGTGGACGGGCCGCTCAAGGTGTGGATTCGAAGGGTGTGGACACTGGAGATGAGCGTGATTGGATTACGTTGATGACAGGACGATGATACACCACCTACTTGCAAGCGATGCAAAAAGGGCGTTGGGAGGGTTGTTACTTTTCCTCTAATATTTTTGATTGCCAGCACACACGCAGCACATTGTCTTGCTTGCCAGCATTTGCAAAACCGTTGAGCCAATAGCATTCATGGCTGATTGATTCTTGACTTGACGAAGTTGCTTCACCCCTCTCTAGATTCTCTCTCTATCTCACTCAGTTGTTTTCCGTAATCTCTGGACTGACTGGAAACCTGCCGCGAACACGTGCTCCATTCAGCCTGACCGGGCTTTCTTTGCACGTCGAATGCTCCCCATTGTACTTGGCATATACAGCGTAGTACATATGTAGGTCTTCACCATTCATCATACAAAACTGATTAGAGGTGCGATCAGACATCGTGGCTACAGCTGAATATGAGACTATTTCTTACGACCGCGGCGAAGGATTTCTGATTTATCTCCCAATGAGAGAAAGAAGATAAGTTGAACAATGCAAGTGTCGATTCCTGATGTGTAACGCTGCATTTCTATTCCGTAGCTCTGCTCAATATGCTTCCTAAACGTCACCTAGGCCATGCTACGGCTTGCTAGTGTGGGTGGGTAGCTGGAACACGGCACATTGGGGAGGATCGAAAAGCTTGTCTAGGTGTCTTCTTTAGCATTTGGTATAGAAATGCAAAGTGTAGAATGGGATTAGAAGCATTCCAACTTTTTCAACTGCAAGGAGTTGATAGTCGGCGATGTACATGACAATCTGTAGGGTGTGATAGGCCGGAGGCCACTTTATTGTCTAAGGTGCAGCTAATGTGTTTTGGTGGTGACAGGAGCAAATGAACCGTCTGGTCGGACTATACTCTCACCGGCTTGCGATATCGTCACCTTTACCTAATTGAAAACTCAGAATGTCTTAAATATGATCAATCATATTCGCCTTCCAGGTTGTTTGATACCTTTACATTCTTTCTTCACCTATGATTAGAAGCGGAATAATTGAGCAATCATGTATATTGTTCACTCTATTCCTTCTCGTTGAACCGCCCTTTAAGCCTAACTTTAATAATATCGATTTATTTGACACCTTATCACCTGCATCTCCATCCAACCCTCTCGTGGCGGGGTAGAATTCGGCTTCGACATACGGCTGTCTGCTGTTCATAACTTCTCCAGTTGTGTGACCTTCCGACCAATCGACGAGCCGTTTGACCCTCGATACATAAAACCAAACAAAATAAGAGAGAGGACCAAACAGCTACGGCCATAAGATAGTACAAAAGCATGGCGCAAAGCTCCCCTCGTCCTCCCGAACAACATGCCTTCCACCCTCTCCTCCCCAATTGTCGCGAGATCCTCACAACCAACTCGTCCTCTTCATCCCTGCGCGACATCATGCCTCCGAACCGCATGCGCAAACTCCGTCTCCTCGTGGCTGCCAATGGACCCCGCGACGTCGCCTATGCCCAAGCCATCGCCGTTCGTCTGCTTAAAGACCCGCAGATCGAGACGCGCGCCCTCGTCGACGAGGTCCCCGCTCGGCTCACACACGAGATCATAGTCCTCGATAACCTGAGTTTGAATGCTAGAAGTGGTGGAACTTCTGCGATAAGGAGATTAGGACGGGAGAGCCCGGATGTAGATGACGAGCGGTTATGGGTGAAAGAGGGAAAGAGAGCGGAACAAGAAGCCGCTGAGCAGGCTCGCCAGACCGCGTATGATCTTGTCGAGTGGGCGGATTTACTCGTTCTAGCGCCCATTGACGCGGACAACTTGGCCAAGATGATGTGTGGCGCGGCCGACACGATGCTCCTTGAAGTGATGAGGAACTGGGATGTCTCCAAGAAGATTCTTCTAGTCCCTGGCATGTCCGTTCATGCGTGGGAAAACCCGATGACGAAGAAGCAGCTTAGCAAGATTAAGCGGAAGTGGAATTGGATCAAGGTCATGGCGCCTATACTCTGGCATTACGAGGGTCCGGACCAGGGCCAGGGACATGGACAGGCACATTTGGCTTATAGACAGCGGAAACGTATCGTCTTGTGGGATGGGTTCAATGATCTCGTGGGCATCATCAAGAACCAAGCCGAACTTATGTCCCTCGGTCACGACGTCGAGGTCGCTGCCAAGAAGGCCATGCGCACTATCAGCCCGATGCGCCGCGTCGCGAAGGCCCTCCCGCCGGAAATCTGGAGTATAATCTTCGAGCATGTTGGAGATTGGGAAATTGCCACAGCGCTGAATGTCTACACTACGTTACGGGTCCCCGCGGACTGGAAAAAGGACCTCGCCACGTTGACGGACCCTATCGAGATCTACATGTATGAGCTCGAGTGGATGATCCTGTCGTGTCCAGGCCAGAGCGAAATCTGCAAGAAGTTATCTGAGGCGCCGAAGGGGCTGCGATATGTCTCGTCGCTCGTCGTCAAGTTGATTATGAAGTTCTCCCTCATCGAAGTGCTATCATACCTCGAGACGAACCTAAGCAAAGTCTTCTGGGCTTCCTTCAGCGCCAAGTTCCTCCCCAACAAAGCTTCGGGAGTCTACGGACGCGCGGATTTACTAGAGTGGTGGAATACGTCGCCGAGTTTCCTGAAGAAGGAATACGATGCCGAAGCACTTGATAATGCTTCCCGCATGGGTTACGTACATGTCTTAGACTGGTGGTTACGTTCTGGACTCCCGCTCAAATATACCGAGGCAGCGCTCGAAACCGCCTCGAAGGAAGGACATTTACTCGTCCTCGAGTGGTGGAAGGAAGCGGCTATCAAGAATGATAGCATCAGTCTAAAGCCCGGACGTAGTCTGCTCACAGCCGCGCAGCACGGACAGACGGCTGTCTTGCGCTGGTGGGAATCCTCGGGGATTCCGGTGGGCCATGGCGAGGGCGTCGCGAAGATCGCTGGTGCGCATGGACAGACTGCTGTTTTAGATGTATGGCATGAACTCAAGGGCGAAAAACTTATTTACGATAGCCAGGTCCTAGTCGCGCCGACTAAGCAGGGACATGTCTCTGTGTTGGAGTGGTGGAAGCAGTACGCCAGAGGGGAGCTGGGGTCTGGTGAGGGTATGGGGATGGGGGAGGGGGAGAGAGAGGATGGTGGAAGTGGAAAGACGGTTGGGAAGGCCGATGGCAGGACGCATCGCGTCGAGTATAAGACTTGTGATATCGAAGAGGCGCTCGAGGATGCTATCGGTGACCCAAGACCCGTGAGGCGCTGGTGGGCGCTGAATGGCCTCAATTTGGGCTTGGGGACTAGTGAGTGGATGAAGGTTCGGTTGTTGTAGGTTGAGGGGAGGTTAACATTACATGCGAATATACTTTATCCTCTGTATGCATGCCTCTCTATTGAGTTGAGGAATATTATCGTGTAACTCTGGTCTTTGTGTGATTTGCTATAGTTTCTACTATACTGGGAGAATGACAGTCATAGACGACTTTATGGAGTTGAGCTTCAAGAAAGACATGCCTGCCTCCCTTGCATACTTAAAAATGTCGATTTCGAGAAAAGATGTTATCGAATATCGCTCACTTTTATAATCATCATCTTGCTGCCTCTATCTCGGTAGACCATAATGGCCAGGGGGCGAAGAAAATCAACATGTGAAAGAAAAGGCTTTTTAGGATGAGATAACGTAGATAATTTTGATACCGTGGCAGTGATGAAATACCTATGAGAACCGACCAATAGTTATTATAGATACAAGACCTGATATCTTCCTTCCCTTTGCCATTTCAAGTTTTCTTTCTCATATCGCTTAGATCTTTTCACCTGTAAGAATAGGCTTCGCCTCATCACTCTTCCACCAACTAACACCATCCTCACCAGGGAACGAAAAGCGATCCATGCTCTCGGGCTTCATCTCAACACTATACCCCGGACTCATTGGTGTCTGATAATACCCATCCTTCACGGCAGAGGGATGCAAGAAGTGCTCGTGCAAATGGTCAACATACTCCAGCACCGACAACTTGCCGCTCACAACGACGTAGTCAATCGTGCTCAGGTGCTGCGTGTATTCCGGCAACCCGACCCCGCCGGAATGCGGCACGATCGGCACGCCGAATTTCTTCGCCATGAGCAAGACGGCGAGAACCTCGTTCACACCGCCCAGTCGGCAGGCATCGATCTGGCAGACGTCGATCGCGCCCGCCATGAGCAGCTGCTTGAACACGACGCGGTTCTGACACATCTCGCCCGTCGCGACGCCGATGCCGAGCGGGCGCAGCGCGTCCCGGATCGCCTTGTGCCCGAGGATGTCGTCGGGGGATGTGGGCTCCTCGATGAACCAGGGCTTGAAGTCCGACAGCTTGTGCATGTACTCGATCGCCTCGGGGACGGACCAGACCTGGTTCGCGTCGATCATAAGGATGTTGCCCTTGTCGAACCCGATCACGTCCCGCGCGATACCTAGTCTCCGCCGGTCCTCCTCGACGCTGCCGCCGACCTTGAGCTTGAAGTGCTTGTACCCCTGGCTCAGCGTGTCGTTCAGCAGCGCCTTCATCTTCTCCTCGCCGTACCCCAACCAGCCCGCGCTCGTCGTGTACGCGGGCACGGCGCGGCTGTTGAGGGCTTCCTCGAAGCGCTCCTTCTTGCCGGCCTCGGACTCCTTGAGCAGCGCGATGGCTTCCTCGGGCGTGATCGCGTCCGTGATGTACCGGAAGTCGATGCAGCCTACGAATTCCTCGGGCGTCATCTCCGAGACGATCTGCCAGACGGGCTTGCCGAGGGTCTTGGCCCAGAGGTCCCAGATCGCGTTGACGACGGCTCCCAGCGCAAGGTGGATCACGCCCTTCTCGGGCCCGATCCAGCGCAGTTGGCTGTCGTTTACCATGTAGCGCCAGGTCGCGCCCCAGTTGGCGACGAGCGAGGAGAGGGTGCGGCCTTTGAGCCGGTCGCCTAGGTGGTTGATTGCTGCGCAGACTACGTCGTTGCCTCGGCCGATGGTGAAGGTCTGTGGCAGTGGTAAGCTCGGTTTAGTCTTAACGTGATCATAGCAGTAAGAGATATGGAAGAGGAGAATAAGAGGGGAGAGAATAGTAAGGGACTGGGAAAGAAAGAGATTAGCATTTACCATTCCGTGGCCTGTGTATTCGGAGTCTGTCTCGAGGATGCAGTACGCGGAGGAGTAGTCTCCCGCAGCGTTCATCGCATCAGAGCCGGTCTTGTCGAGCGACGTCGGGAAACGGACGTCCCGCGTCCTCCACCCTATGATGGTGATCTCTGGCATTTTTGGTATACCTTCCCGAGCTCTTGAGGATAATGGAAAGGAACTGGCTAAGAGCAAATGAGAGTGAAAAAGTGTAGTGACTGACACAAGTCAGTCAGTGCTATACGTTGTATTCAAAGCTACCGCGTATAAGCGAGATATAGTCTGAGGGGAAGTAAACGAGATGACAGGAAGTATCACGAGGAAACGAATGGAACAGGAACAAGCGAGGGCGAAGAGTTTTTTATTCATCACGAGTCTACATGACCCTCTACCTACCAAGGCATATCTTTTATCCCAGGTTCCCCCATTGCGAGATCTGGCCGAGCTTCTCGAAGCAAAATTCGCAACAATAAAACCCAAAAATAATCGTCATAGGGTCCGTTTCCCGGGGCGTACAAAAAAGTTCGTGGGGTTGCAATGGAGGGGCAGACATTGATTGGTGGGGTTGCTGGTTCCTCGGGCATCCCGCCGATCACGACTTCTGCGTGCTGTGATTGATGGAGAAATTCGACGGAGAAAATGTTCTCTAGAGTGAGGCACGCTAAATTGATATAGATGAAATAGCTCTAGGTCTTGGTCTCCGATATAGTGAGACGGGAATCCACAGGAGGTAGGAGTTCTAGGCGGACTTGTATTACACTGCGATTTTTACTATCTGTTGCTCAATCCAGGCTTTGGAGAGACAAATTGGAACTTTGGGATATTCTTATCTGGTGGACCAGGGTTGTGGGTATCCCTCAGTTCTAAGGTCGAGCACCCACGGGTTTGCACATGAATACTGATATCTTGATAGGACGATGTGTGTCGAGTCATTATGGGAATGTGATACTCATAAGCTTCTGAGCTGCCATTGGGTGATCCACAGCATGGTTACTTCACCTGCGCATCATGAAGAGAGGTATTGTCACCTCGGATCTAAAAAAGTATGATTTATCATATTAAATTGTGCTATAGCTCGCTTGTTGTGTAAATATCAAAATCAGGTAACTGTAGAAATAGTTCAAGCCCGACCAGCTAGAGCGCCCTTGAAAGTCGCCATGGCGTGTTCCCAGACTTTCTTGTCCATCCCTCGTGACCGTAGTTCCTCCATCACCTTCTCGTCACCGACACTCTGGCTCTTTTCGTTGATCAAAAACACGCCCCGGGCCGCAGTTTTCGTCGCCTCATCTTCCACGCCGGCAGGTACCGGCACACCACCGCCATTGACGGAGAAGCGAGCGCTTGTCATGTAGAACAATGTCCGGGCGCCAGCCTCCTCGGGCATTAGAGCAATGAAGGAGAGAATCGGTGTGACGACCCGGACGAGCAAGAAGTTCTTGACGCCGGTCGAACCCCGACCCAGGAGTGGTGTGTCTACCAAACCTGGGAAGCTGTGCACGAAGCTGATTTTGGGATTCTCGGCCGCTAAGTGCTCGAGGGATAGTGTGAGCATCGTGCAGCTCTGCGTCGATGACTTGATGATGGAGAAATTGCCGGGCTTGCGTAGATCCATGTCGTCTTCTACTAGAGGGCTCTCTTGGCCGCCTGCTAGGACGCTCACGACGCGGGGGTGCTCAGCTGCGTTGAGAAGCGGTAGGAGACCTTGCGCAGCGACGAGTTTGGTGTAAAATCGCGTCGTCATTGAGGGCTCGAGACCTTCGGATGTGTCGAATCGACCGGACATGGGAAGGAAGCCAGCTGAGTTATACAGGAAGTCGAGCTTGGTCTCTTTGGACTTCATGTATTTGACCACGTCGTTGGTATCGCTGATTAGCGAGACATCCTTCTCGATGACATCGTATGTCGCTTCGGGGTTCTTGCTCTTGAGTTGATCTAGTTGATCAGCGATCTTGCTTATGCTCCGAGCTACAATGTAGATCGTGGGCCGAACCGCATACTGGGCGAATTGTTCTAATGTGCTCTTGCCGATACCACTGGTCGCACCGATGAATAGTGCTATGAGCCCTTCGGGAAGCTCTGAAATGCGCGAGTTCGACTTTCGGATGGTGCTGAGAGGGATTGAAGTCTTGGCCGGCATTTTGATAACTGGAGCAACTGTAAAACTGATGATGTTCAAGTAGATAGATGTACGGATGTAGTTTCAGATTATTGATAAAGATCAAACGGGCTATTCAGACAAGCTGAAAGCGCTGTGTCGATGTAATTGTAATTATGTCAAGGAGGATGCTTTGAGGTGTCTTGAAGGCTTGAATGTTGGACTGATGGAAGAGGTATTGTCGAGACCCCAGGCCGCATCTTATACAAATTGTCGCGCGCGTGTATCATCAGATCTTGATTATCAGATCATGAGGTACCAAGCCTGAGAGATTGAGGCTCACTGCATCAAGATGGATTGGTAATAGTATCCTTGATTCTCGCGATGCCGAGATTAGTCAGTGCCACACCATTCCTACCGGAGTTAATAAGCGTCGGGCTGTCGGGGTCGGTAAGGACCCCGCTCTTGAATAGCACCCGGCTTTGAGTTGTCGGCCGACGCTTCTCACTCGAAACCCGCTAGATTTATTATCAATAAGGATGAAGTTATTATTAAATTACCGCTCTTCTTCCTCTATCTTGAATTAAGAGTTATGAGCGATTGGAAACAACTTGTTGAGTTTGGAGATTTTGGCGAATTCTCGGCGTTAAAGGATTTCCTATTATAACGCCCTGAACCGGATCGACCATTGCCCCGTAATGCCGTATTACTGCGGAGCAATCGGCGGGTCGTCTGTGCCCTCGCCGGGGCTGCATACCCTGGAGTCGATGTCAACCTGCTGCGTGGAAGATGTTCGAGCAGTCTATTTTAAAAATATTACTACTTGATATGGATCATCAATTTTTCCTTAGTCGAAGCGGCCGCAAGTCCCACAATGACGCCTGTTTTAAATTTTAAGGCGTAGGTGCCTAATCTTGACCACAGAAGGCATTCAACTTCGCTTGGGAGTTAGTACAAGACGTCTTCATACTCTAGGTAGCTTGAGCAATGCTATGCAGATTCGTGCCCACGGGAGATATCTACCACCTCATCATCGTGAGCCTTGAATTTACATTCACTAAAAGATGGGGTATATACGAACATAGAGAATAGGAGTCATCTCTTTGGCTCACACATTCCATACGTGTACCAAGTAATCCACGTTGAATAGTAATTAGTACATGAGGTAGACGCAACCTAGATGCAGTCCCATGCCATCAATTAAAACATGGTAAATGGCTGAAGGCTAGATGACACTGAGATCTTTAGGAGTCCAACTCACGAATGCGGCGAGGCCTGATGCTATATTACGAGGGTTATCAGACATGATAGAGTAACACTCTGAGTTCTCCGCGCACACACAATTTTGCAATCAAACTCTCGTGTACCACTGGCGAGCGTGGATGCGCGTCATATAGGCTATAGTGGCAAGTCCGAGGCAATCGCGTTGTGTGGCTCAGTCGATATGATGATCTTAAGCGTGATCAACCAAGCGAAGATTAATGCAAGTGTTGAGGTGCAGAGTACTTGAAGCCATGTACTTCGTGTACTCCGTAGATCTCTGTGCCCTGGCACCGTAAAATAATTTAACACAATCCATCTATATTGACCATGCTTGCCCAGACCATCATACCCCTTACAACCACAAGCCCGGGCCCGCGAGCGTAGATTACACTTTTACAGGCTATACCGATGTGAAATGGGATATGGTCAAACACCCTCAGCAAGGGCTGTCACACAACTCAAACTTATAAGTGCCAGTCGGAAGAATGTCACAGTGCCTCGGCGCCATCACATATCCCTCCAGATCTTACTGGAGATGGTACAACGTTTGAGCTGACAGCTTAGCCAAGGCGGTACCCTTGCTTGTAACACGTGCCGCTGTCATGTCCGGCCGTTCGGACCTCGATCCTCATCCCTCAGTAATTCCCAACACGTCGGATCATTGACAGTCTGAAACCCCCCTCGCATGCACTGTTGGTCCTCATTGAGGACTCTTGGTTTATTTTTTCCAAGCAATCGCCCAGGCTGTGATCTCATTCAGTAACTTCATGGTTTGGGCATGAAGGCTTCATCTGTCATATCAACAAGTACACTTCTTGCTCATCTTGACAATCTTTTTAAGTACTCGTACTAATCAGGCAGGATTGTAGAAGGTAATAATGTCTGTTGATAACCTGACAGCTGTGGCAATCGGAGCTATAGGGATCTACAATCTTCTTCAGGCGCTGCTGCGATTGACGCAGGATGCACGAGAGCCACGACTAATTGAAAACATCGTACCATATCTCAGCCCGATATTCGGAATGAGGCAAAGAGGCTTTGGCTTTTACAAATACTTACGGTACAATCTTGATCACCCTTTTGAATTCGAGACTTCTGATGTTGAATTTGAGAATTCATATTGACAAGAGTCTAGGGACAAGCACAAATTACCTATCTATACGTTGCGTCTACCTGGCTCTAGGATGTACATCGTCAATGATACATCTCTTATCCCTGTCATTCAAAGACAAACGAAGATCATTTCTATATCTCCCATAATGGTTCGTGTTTTCTCACACTTCATGGGTGTGAGTAAGCAAGCGCTCGAAGTCATGAGCCGTGACCCAGTTGAGGATCATGGGTTTGTTCATTAGATTAGGCTACAGACTATCGAAGGCATAAATCCAGGCCCGAATCTTGATGACTTAGTTACCCGCGCCGTTGGTTATCTGGACAGATCTCTTAGTGCGACTATTGTGAAGAATCCACTTCTGAAAGTGGACTTATTCGAATGGGTATCCCAAGAGATCATGTTGGCTACAACTAATGCTATCTATGGGGTTCGCAATCCTTTCAAGAATCGGGAGGTTCAAGCTGCATATAAGTAGGTTCATTCTCGCTGAAATTATAACTTTGATCAAACTAATTAGTCCCTAGAGTGTACGAAGCCAGTCTAGCTACGCTTATGACCGGACTTCTCCCCGCAGTCATGGTTAAACAGAGTCTTGAAGCTCGTAGCATCATTGTTGAAGCTTTTGTCAAGTATTATGATGAAGGTGGCGTTATCGACGAATCGTCATCCGTATATGCTAAGAACAGACACAATTACCCATCCGAACTCGGCATCCCGTTGAGAGACATCGCCACGATGGAAACGGGAGGGTCTATCGGCTTGATTAGCAACACTATGCCCGCAACTTCCTGGACTATTTACCACATCTTCTCTGATACAGATCTGCTTCGGGAATGCCGAAGAGAACTGAAAGGCGGCGTCACTGAAAAAGACGGTCAGAGGTATGTTGATATATCCTATGTCAAGGGTTCTTGTCCGCTTTTGCTCGCAACCATGCAAGAAGTATTTCGCTTCCACAGCATTGGTATGTCAGCACGGGCTGTCGTAGAAGACCATGTTTTGGGCGGTAAATTCCAGCTTAAAAAGTAAGTCATGATCAGCGGACTTTATTTTCCAATATTGGCCCCCTTTAGGTTTTTTTCTTTAGTCACTACACATGCCCGAAGGTTACTAAAGTCATGCATATGTCCTGATAGAGGAGCCACACTGTTAATTCCAAGCAATGTTCAACATAGCTCGTCCGAGGCCTGGGGCCCAGACGTTGATGAATTTCAACCCAAGCGCTTTATGCGGAATGCCCGGCAAAAAGTACAATCTTACTGCGTTTCGCGCATTTGGAGGTGGCGCAAACCTGTGTCCTGGTCGCCACTTCGCAACCACAGAGATCCTAGCGTTTGCGAGCATTGTGCTTCTGCGATTCGACATGGCGCCCACCGGTGGCCGCTGGAGCACTATGGGATACAAGGAAACCAATGCGGCGCTTCGACTTCCAAACCGGGACGTCACTGTTGAGCTGGTCCCGCGCGACATCAGAGAATGCCACATCGTCCTGTCAGCGCCCGATCCGCCCAGAGAGTCTACAAAGAGGACCAATGTCCTTTAGTCTGCCACGTCGGCCGCTGTTAGTAAGCTCTGTGCTCTGAGACATCTGCGCTAGTCTGACGTTGGTGAGATTGCAAAGGAGAAAAGGGAAAGAAAAAAGAGGTAAAAAATCTAGAGTTGAGCAGGTGAGATCTTTTCAAGCGTTATGGATAAGCATGGTACGTTACTATTGTTTTGGTCTTGACATGTTAACATTTTTTATAAAAGAAGACCACTTTAGTAGGGCACATGAACTAGGGGTGTAAAATATTGCCGGTGACCATCTTAGATAGTCCGCAAATCAAGATTGATCTCAAAGCATCCATCCACGAAATTTGGTAGAAATCTTCCAAGCATTCCTCATTAACGTCTGCAGAAGCTGTTTCAACACTGTAATTTGGATGGCCGGTAGCTTGATTTTTCGCCTCGACCCAAGCGAGAGACTGGCGCAACATCCTAGAAACCCTGCGGCAAGGATCATCGTCAGACTGTTCACTAGATTCCTTGCTCGTTACTTCTGCCTTTTTAGCCAACCAAACTATCACCTAGACCAGTTCAACTTCCTTGTACACTGCTTGGCGATCCCAAGCGGGATCTTCGAATGTAGCTAGATACTCGAGAAGAATGATACAACGGACCATCTGGAACAAGTGAAAGCAAGGAAATCCCATGTACGCGATAGGAGGCACCTTGTGGAAGGCATTAAACCAGGACTTGATGGCCGTCAAACATCTCCACAAAGATTCTACGCGCTCGAATCCGGTAATACTACCAACAGCATTATTATTCAAGCCAGGCGTGGGTAGCAAGGGGGTTTGAGAGCTAGCTAGACGAGTGATCTCTTTCACATCGAGATCAACGTAATGGGTGAACGCGGTAAGTATGGCTGGGATTTGGTCAGAATACAACAGAGAAATGTTCGTCCCATACAGTTCAGCTCACCAATTTGCTGACTAACAACTGGGATCGAGGTTCTGACCTCCTGCAGCTGTCCTTACATCACTTCGAAGTCAAGAGAGGCTGGCGTAGTTGGAGCAGCTGCCGCCGCACTGGCGCCTATGCTCTCTGGTTGTAGTGGAGGTCATCCATAGGTCTTCTAGAGGTATGGCTTAGAGAACAAGTAAGATTAAAAATTCATATATTGAATAATATATCACGTATTCTCTAGCAATAGACTTCCCAGATGCAGGTTTCGCTCTCTTAGACTGCATGTAGCGGACGACAAGTGAATTTGCCACTTGTGAATGTCCAGGGTTCGTGGTGACAAGGGTCACTATTTCCAGCACCTGTGAGGTAGGTACCTACCTCCCCAAGTGAGTTGTGTGGTTGGCAACAGTTTTTAAAGCATTAATTTGCTGCTGTTATTTCCTAATATTCCCTTAATGAATGCATTGGAGACACTTATCCAATCTCTATGACCGTTGTTTCAGTCGATCTCAACTGGAAACCGGGGTCAAGTCCAGGCTGGCCAAGCTTATGACAGCTCATCGCGGTGGCTTAAGCACCTCATGCACTTTGAGGGCCCCCAATTGGCAGGGAGCAAAAGGATGCATGAAGCGATTACGTCCGAGGGGCCGCGCCACGCTGTGTCTCTGCTGGCAGCCCTTTAGGGGTGCGCGCTTAAGAGCTATCTGTACAAGTTCTTTGGAGCTAATAGTCTACCCTCTTATTGTTTTCGGTCGCAACAACCAGATCCGTCTCTCTTGGACTATTATCCGGTAAATTGTAGGAACACCAACCGTTAATCATTTATACGTCGCGTGAGAATTTGTGTGCGTGCGTCTATCTTGTCAGATATTGATTTTTGTTCAAGGCTCCCGCCAACACACACTTCAAGCTGATGAGCTTCTCTGCATACTATCCTAGTAGTTCGTTTTCCCAGGACGGTATAACCATCATCCGAACTATTTTCCGATAATAAAGCAATGGACGCAGGATTTTGGGTGGCTGAAATTCCCCCTGGGGACAGTACTCAAGGAGCAACATACATGTCGCGATGTCCATTAAGCATGAAAGCGGAAGAAGCTTTTGGTGTTGTTGACTTGAACCCCTTTGACGATGAAAACGAAGACGAAGACGCGCAGCACACTGAGGACATTGCGGCATGGAGACGTGGTTCCGCATTCTTCTCAAAGCTGGAAAAATTACAAAAGGCAGCTCAGTGGGAAGACTTCGCTGCTACTTTGAGCCCGCAGCAGGCATCTTCGTGGTCGCTTTTGTCGGATTGGGTTCTCGGCGCCTATCACCCCCCGCAATTAGCACACGCAGCTCGCCAGGCGATTTCAGAACGAATTCCGAAAAGACGAATGGCCGATAGCATTCATGCAGAGTTCCCGGATAGCGCCATGCTTGACGCCTCGGTCTACCAATTCGAGATGAGCGAGTTGTTTGCATCCGAGTTTCTTCGCCCCACGAGAAGCAATGATTCCAACCTAGATGATGCTATCAACATGGTCGAGACACATCGGCGCTTAGCAGCGCGCTGGGCGACCAGTCAGCGAATCGCACACGCCACATACGCCAGCATCGCAGGGTTGCCAGTGCCGGCTGTGTCACCCCAAGATTCCACGCAAGCTGTGGAGCAGGCCATTTGGCGAGATGATGGGTCTGCCAATTCCTATTATCCTGCGTATCTCTGGAGCATCAGCCAGAAAAGGACAGTTGATTGCTTTGATCTGACACCGAAACCTAGCTACGTCTGTATCAGTCACACGTGGGGTCGATGGCGAACTGAAGAGATGGTTGCTCTTGACGGAGTGCCATGGAAGGTCCCCCAGAACACTGTTTTCGGCGCGGAGAACATACACTCCTATCTCAATGATCTGGCCGATAAGATTGACACAGATTTCGTCTGGTTCGACCTGGTTTGTATTCCACAAACGCGGGAGGGGCCAATGGGCGTAGTAGCTGAGCGTGAGATAGCTCGCCAAGCAGCTATCTTCCGTGGATCGATACAGTGCTTGGCTTGGTTCAGCTATATCGACAGTTGGAAATCTGAACAGCATCTTATCGAATGGCTGTCTCTGCAGTACCTACATTTATCAACAACATCTGATCTATACCAAGCCGAACCTCATCTCACTCGGTACCGAACTTTAGCTGACGACAACCCCCTTCAGCTTACCAGACACCCAGCACACGCCAAGTATCTAGGGAGAGACATCTACCCCTTTCCTAGGTTGATTGCATTATGGAGACTTTTCGGTATGAGATCAAGGCTACAAAACTCTTTATGGAAGGCGTGTAACGGTTCTTCAGTTTGGTTTTCATCTCTATGGACTCTTCAAGAGCTTTCGGTCTGCCCTCATATGATACTGATGTCGAGAGACTGGGTGCCCTTGCGAGACGCCTCAGGCTCGGAAGTCACATTTGAGCACTTGAAGTCCTTCTCAATCGCAGTGTGGATGCTGATGCTCCCAATTGTATCTGGAAGGGAAGCTTTCCGCCGCGGTCGCCAGAAGCATTTGATTCCCAAACACCCCGAGAAAGCGGTGCCTCGCGGGGCTATACTCTTATACAACATGATCCAGGATACATCCCTCCCCATTGATACTGATAGATCGCGGACCGAGATTCTGATCCAAGGCAATAGACGTCACTGTGCGGAGCGACGGGCTGAGGCCATCATGTCTGCCATAGGGGTGACGGACTGGTTCGATCCAACCTGTGAGAATGAAAGAGATCTTATTCTGGGAGTATATCCAATTCCTTTCGTCTGGGAGGCCGCTCGGAAATGTGGCCCAGAATTTGCTTTTGCGAATACTCTCAAAGACACAAAATGTATTCGAAGACGACATGGTCATCTTAAGAATGTTCGAGGCTCACTGTTGCCTTTCAGCCCGCTTGACAAGCAACGCCGCCGTGGGATTTTCGATATTGTTCTTTACCCAATTTACGTGCAAGAAAACACGTGGAACTCTGCTTTCGATTATTGGATGTTCATGCAAGATGGATCCGTTAGGATGACGGCTGCCGCCATTCTGGGTGAGCTTACTGGGGAAGTTGCTTTCGTGGTACAGCCGGTACGGGTATATCTATGTTATCAGGGGCCGTCCGGGACCATGACTACGGAAGAAGTGTCTCTGCACGAGTGGTTGCAGCGACAATCGAAGCACTATTGGACGTTTGCAGCTAACATCTCGAAGAAACTCGGGATTATTCTCCAAGGGCTACGCCACAAACGCTCGGGCAATGACCTAACTCTTGTCAAGGTGGGGGCTTACCAAATACTGGGGAACATCGATCACCCGGAAACCACAAATTGGATAGATACCCAGGCACTTAATTGGATTTCTCTGCAGCGAGTAGATTGGGTAGTGCTTTAAGGCAAGTGCAGAGCCTGTATTTGAACACCCGTGTATGATGAAGAGTAACAACAAGCTAAGTAGAGAATAGTTTAAAGGCCTAAAATTTGCAATAATTCCTACCTCATATGAGATTGTGGGCGGAGATCGAGTCAGGATGTGATGGTGAAGATGTTGACATTGAAGCTTGGCTCGAAGACCTAACTCAGCCCTAACGAGCTGTACCAAAGCTACAGGTCTCGAGGCCGACTGCCTGCTAAGTTATTATACTAAGGACAACAATTATTAGGGCTCGCGAATCCCTCAGGGGTGGACAATAGCAAGAAAATCGTCTCGAGAGTTTTTCAAGTAAAACAACACAGAATTCAAGCTACTATGCAGCAAAAGAATGATCAGATGATTCCTTCCCGTCTGTTGGATGGGCTGTGTACAGCTGTACGAAGTGAAGCAGTAAATGCGAATATATTCAATGATGATTAGTTGATAATCTCAAACTATGGAAAATCCTTCACTTGTGCAAAACCCCTATCTCCGAGTGGATCGCGCGGGTGTCACGTGATGACTTATTCGACACCGTTCCTCATATTGCAGCATGCGTTGACAGTTCACGTACAAAATGAAGCTCGGGATTTGACGAACAGTTGGGTTTGAAGTCAACATGCTCCCTGTATCGAGACGATCAGCCCAGCCAACCTCGCGGATGGACACATCTGAGTTCAATGTTGCTGATGCAGGTGCTCGCGTTAGGTCGGGGGAAATGGGTGGCTTAAGGTTCTACGATAACCTATAATCTCTATCCAGGCTCGATTGAGCGGTGGAAAAGTGGGCAGTACACTTGGCTTCACCAGATACCCGTTGTCCACATGCTTTTAATCAACAAATTTAGTGTACACAATCACTCAAGCATCGCTTTCTCGCGAATGCCTATCTTCGATAGACTCACTCCCCCAAACCGTTCCCATTTGCATATACCTATCCGATTTATCAACTTTCTACTGTTGGGATGGTGCACGAGAACCAGTCCGCAGATGTCCTTGGGTGAGCCCCCAAGCTCAAATACAGAGACGGCATTATCTTGGAACTCTTTCAGGATGCTATCAATAAGGACTAGCATTCCGTCTTGTATATCTTCGGTAGTGTGACTCTTCTGGGTCTCCTGAGGGACAATGATGGAGGGGTGCTCGTAGACAATGTATTCATCTATGACAATATCAAATTTATAAGATTTGTATTTCGTCAAAGATGCTTTCCAAAAGTGAGTTAGATCCCTGAGCAAACACATATCTCCCTCGACTTCTGCAACTCCCGTCGGAAGACCAACGATGGAAGCATAGTTGGTAAAATTATTCTCTTCCCAATAGGTGCAGGCATGGGGAAACTTGATATTTCTAGAGATCTGCCAAGACTTCCGTCGAGGGCGCGACGGCCCAGCGTGGACGAACAACTGCCCCAAGACAGGAGATCTAACGTTGAGCGTGACGGCAAATTCGGTCTCCAGCTCCTGAAGTGAAGGCTTCTTTCGGTTGGCATTGTTGGGTACGGCGTCGCCTACTTGAATGTTGTACATGGCCATGATACCATATACCCTATCTTCGGCATTTGTAGCATTTCTATATTGTGTCGCAGCCCACTGGATATTTGGATTATTCGCAAGATTGCTTGTCGGAAATCCAGATTTCCGTATGGCTCGTATAACGGAATCCACGGAATTGCCATACGAGGTCTCTGTATGTCGTTCATTGTAAAGTTCCAAGGCACCCCGAATTCTGGAGAAGGCACGTATGAGTGAGAACATTTCAGCCTCAGGAGCTATGAACCCGATCCGGTCCTCCAGGCACTTGGCCTCCTGCGACAGAAGAATAGCGTCCTGCCTGAGCAGGCCTTCCTGCAGGGTCCACAACGAAGAAAACCACGGGTCACCTAAAAGGGTCTTAATAGACGCCTCTAAGGATGATAATGTCGCCAGGGGAATCTGGCTGTGGGAAACTTCCTCACCCTCTTGGGAGACATTGCGCGGCACACTATCATCATACGTGACGGACGATGTAGCGAATGGAGGCGGCTGACGAAAGATGCCCTCAGAATTGTCGAATGACGCACTGCAAAGTGAAATGTCATCGTAAATGTGCTGCAATTGGGCGGCGGTGAGGCTCCAAATCCACACGTAGACCTGCGATGCATTTGCGAAAATGCCGACTTGTCGTCCGATCTCATCCATCTTAACATCGTAATTCTCTTGGTCAATACAAACTACGTCAATCCATGCAAAGTCTTCGGTCTGTCCCATCTTCTTGATAACCTCTGTGAAACTCGCGACTGTGTACTTGGTCTCGTCCACTGCGGGTATGGCCCACGTGGTACCCGAGACGGCGATGTGGGGGCCGCCGGGCGCCGGCCAACGTCCCCATGTGTAAGTAAGGATACTGTAACCTGGCTCTTTTTCGTCGAAGGGGCCGTACGTGTTGCCATCTCGCCGCTCTACCGAAGTCATCGACGGGATATGAAGTAGTCGTCGTGGCCATTGCGGCTCTACGTCCTCCCAGAGGAAGATGCTTCGGCCGCGACGTGCATGTCTTGTACGATCCAATCCTCTTTGTTCCCGGGGCATGGTATGAAGGATGCGTTAGTACTATTACGTACGAGTCGCAACGAAACAAATCATCAGACTTTTTGGTGGTTTCGCTTATATACGCAAAAGGAACTAATAACAAGAAGAAAGGGAAGAGGAGGTTTATAAGAATCCAGGTAAGGCAAAGCTGCTGCATCAGGCTACGGGCGCGCCGCGCGCGTAGTCGTGGTAATGGTTTCCGAAGGAAACTGCCTCACAGCTGCCTGCAGCTGCTGGCAAAGTCAAACTTCAGGGAACCATTGGGTGGCGTAGCTCACGAATTTATCCTCCACCAAGTTTTGTCATATATTAGTACCTAGGTATAGTTAAACATTATGATATGTGTATAGACGTACATCGAATCATTCAAGAAAGGACCCCCAAACCCCATTCAGATTCGCCAGTTTTGACTTGTAGTGTTCCTCTTATGTGTCTGCCTCCTCCGCCCCCTCCGCCACCAAACACCTGGCATGGGAGGGCTCATCTTGGGAATAATCCGGCATACGTCGCTAGCAATAAATGGCTTTATAGGCTATTGTACGTTAGCACGATGACGTCGTACATTAGATAGCATTAAGACGTGTATAATGGACTTTCTCGGCTACGGTATGATATTATTAGCTATATATGGGGGTTTTAATGTGATGATTTTTTTAAGAGCGACACCTTTACGAGTGAGGGGTATCGACTGGCTTATTTCTCCGATTAAACCCGATTATTTTATAGCTTCTATATTTCAACGTGTTATCGAGCACGCTGCCATGGGGTGCAAGCAGCCCCTGTATGATTGGATTTGGGTCGATATTGTTTGCATTTTCCAAAGCTATAGTGCAGAAAGTGAAGAGGCAGAAGAAATCCGTGGCCAGGAAATTGGCAGATAGGCGGATATATTTAAGATAGCCGCGGAGGTATTTGTTTGGTTATTGTCGATGAGGACAACTGATTTTGTTGAGTTTCGAATGAATCTTGTTGCATTAATGGACTTTATCTAATACCTTAACGAGGTTATTTTTTTTGCGAGTATTTCTTGCGATTGTGATACATTCGGCCATTGGAACAAAGCTGAAAGATCTTGGGAATTATGGGAAAGACGGTTGAAAAGAGTCCTTGACTATCTATGGTTTCGGTCTTTCTGGATAGTGTAGGAGATGGTTCTTCGCCTCGATGCTATTTTACTTTTGGATGATGGATTTGTAAGTCTATATCTTGCAGCTCTTTTGTCAACAATTTCGGCCTGGGACCTAATGGATATCAAAAATGATATTGAGAGCTTGCGTGATGTTTTGGCCCCAGGATACGTTCCCTTGGAAAAGTGCAAATAGCTCGCGATGTTTGTATCGGATATGGGAGTAGGTTTATTAACGAGAACACTAATAACGACATTTCGCCAATGTATGAGAGCTCTGTTAGTGCTGCTAAATGAGAAGGGCTTGCGCGTTCTCGATAGCAGGTTTCTTTATGCTGTATATTCTGTTGGGGCCTTTCTCCACAATCCAAGTTCTCCGGTTTGCCAGATGGGTGAGCGATGGAGAAGTTCGATCTGCTTAGGAAAAATGACTATTTTCCTACATCCAGCGATTGGTATGTGCCCACCGTCTCTTTCTAGACCCATAGAAATAGCGATTAGCCAGGACCTCATAGCCACAACGGCTCTTTCATGTACTCATGATGACATCTTACGAGCACGCTCCTGCGACCGTCCGCCATGGTCAGAGAGGGAGCCCATATTGAGTTCGTCATAATTCATCACAAGGACGTGAGAATGATGCTCTTGGGAAATGTATGGAAGTAACAGGTCGTAATATAATGATATCTTTTGCTGTACTTTAAAAGTCAGCAAAATAATAAAAGTTAGCTAGGCTACCCTTATAAATATACAAAGGTATATAAAAATATATATTTAGTCTAGTTTTCAAGATGTTACTATTATTTATAGAGATTTAAATGACTATGTAACTAATATCAAGAGTTAGAGCAACTTGCTTATATGTAGCTGCTTTTTTGTGTGTGTAGATAAGCAAGTTTTCAGCTTTGCACATCACACTCATACCCCTACTTTTATTAATCCTTCGACATGAATCACCAGAGCGGTTATGTGCCCCTCCTTTGACTTAGTGTCGTCACCGCATTGAGATGGAAGGGTCCGAGCAAGACTGATTACATATTGCAAAGGCTTACGGAGTATTCTAGCGATAAATTAAATTGTCTGTCCCTGCGCCCTGAGCAAAATTCCCGTCTATACCATCGCCTAACTTCTTATCCCCCGTGAGGAGACCTATCAAGGTCGTGATAGAAATCCCGCAGCGGGAGCTCGACAGCGGCTAACTAATTTCCTAATTCATTCATCCGGTCGCTGCTCGTGGGAAGCTTTGGACAAATTACCTGCGGAGCAGAACTGCGTATGACCCCGTTCCCGATAGTAGCACTGCCGTCTTTCACAGCGTCAATCCGATTCTGTGCACATGTGGAGGACATACCCCTCAGATAGCATGTAATCGAAGGAGGCTCAGGTGCCGTCAAGCTTGCTGTTGACTCGAAGGTGCCGTTTGTTGAGTAGTCGTCCAAAAGGGAGATGTTTCCGGTGGCGACGTCTCTTTGCCGCATGACTCGGCGCAGTACGCTGTTTCGCGATAGTAGGAGCGACGGACGGCAGTTGGTAATTAAGCGGAGATTGACCAGGCACCGTCTGATAAAGTCTGAGCGCTTTTGACCTCTCCGGATGCCGTCTATCAGTACCGATCACAGCTTATCTTGTGGAGCTGGTTGATCATCATTACTAGAATGAATCTTGCCAACTTCGCGAGATGACGTCGTATTGGCCTATGCACACACGCTTGCCCTTGTGACTGCTTTGTGTCCCGGTACAGAACAACAACACTTTGTCAAAAGGCTCACCTGAGTACACGAACTCGACATCGCGCAATCTGTAAGACTCCGGTAAAATCGATGTCGACTTTAGCCATGAGTCTTCCATTGGTGTCTCGACGGATTTATAGTAGTCCCCTTCCTCCACTTCCACAACCCGCTGAGCAATGGCCGTTACTATCCTTGCGTCCCAGATACCTTCACGGTGAATCATGGATCGCATCAGTGCGAGGATCCTGTGTCGGATATTGTGAACACGGCACTTGAGCGCACAATAATAGAGCTGCGGTATGCAGCCAACGTCGATGATTGACCGTGGAAGGTCGAACATCGCATTCTCTGGTAGCTGCATCTCTTCCTCGGGCCGTCCGACGGAAAACCGTACTCTTTCTGTTTCTTCGGTGAGGAAAAGAAAAAGATGGGTATATTTATCGAAGATACTCTCATCATTAGGGTGAAGGCATGTATGTGCCATAACAGTAACCATAATGTGATATATGCCTATTATCTATCACATAGAAACATCCCATGTCAGTAATTTTAATCAGGTGAAATGAGATGAGAACAAAAGGGAATATTATATTTCTCCAGGCCTTGCTCAGGAAAATGATACATTATTTTGCTTACTAAACGAATGTTAGTATATCTGACAAACAACAAAAAATTTACTGACAAAGGGTGTTTCTATACAGACCATGGTATGCTCTTATCTCTTCCGTGGATCGGCCACGGACAAAAACAGATTCTGACGCTTTATAAATTACGGACCACTGTTCTAAGTCCATCAAGACCGAACGTTGGGCCTTTTCCATGACAGCTGGGAGAGAGGGTGATTCGAGGGGGTCCCTCTGGTGCTGACGGGCTCGACGGGCGAGATCCAAGACGATGTGGAACTGCCTGTCTAGCTCAATCCACGCTGTCTTATGCGATTCAAAAAGTTGAGGGCGAGGATGACAGGCTGGGATGTGGAAATAAATTTGTGGATGGTCTGTCGGCGGTAGATAGAGGCTGATTTGTATATGTAAACGCGAAAGAACTTCCGCAATCCATTGATCTGTGGAGTCGCCAAAACCTACATTCACGTAAGACTTGCCAGCGTCTTCGATTTGATTGTCTCGACCATTCGCTGACGCCGGATGCTGCATTTCAGCGAGGAGCTTGAGACCACTGTGGACGTGATTTCGGGCTGTTTCGAAATGGCCACGGAGAAAGTCCGTAGACACGAAGACGATACAGGCGATCAAAGTTATTCTGAGGGACCTTCGGTCTCTGGAAGAAAGGTAAGGTTGGAGATGAGCAATTGCTTGGACATAATGTTGCAGGGCAAAAGTCTCCGTTTTGTCCTTGCACTTGGGGCCAGAGCCGGCCTGTCCATCGCTTTGACGCGAGGGAATTTTACTGTCGCCACGGTGTATAGAGCTCAAAGCCAAGACAGCATTCAGGATGGCCCGCTCGCTAAGGCAAGCTTGCGGAAGCAAGGTGGTCCAAAAATCGTTATTGAACGATCCAGGAATCTTTGGCAGCGCGCGATGCTTGAACCAATCAAAATGCTCTTTTTCTACGGTGTTGGCGACCAAAAAGGGCATGTACAAGGGTTTGGGTGAAGCAGCCTGGAAAAGTGCTTCCCGGGGCCGACGGAGCCCGACTGCGTTGCTGCCACCACCACCCCAAACACCATAGCCATCACAAACACGGCTTGAAGAAGAACAAGTGCGACAGATTGGAAATGCCTGATCGCATTTAACCTTTCTTGCCCTGCTTGCAAGAGTGAGTTCCCATAATAGATCGGGGAGTTGTGTGATAGACGGCCTACCTGCATGTGCCACAGCCAAATCTAGATCTTTTCCGGTCTTTCGGCTGGGAACATATTCGTTTACTGACTCCTTGAGATGACATCACAGGGAGTTCTTCCCTTATCGATGAACGCGATGAATAATAATGTCAGCAGGTCCGAGTCTGGAGAAGGCTGGGAGGACGAGGAATGCAAAGTCTCGATCAAAAATACTTGGAAACGAGAGTCACAGGCATAAGGATTGTTGTTCGAGATGGGGTTATGATCGGAATTCAATTGGTCTGCTCGGCAATTACATGATGTGATTGGATACCAAGTTAGCGTGACGACGAGTAGATAGCGCCCGACATAGCCGGAAGTTTTAAGGTTAGGTGCTTCCCACATGGGCCCCGGGCGGGCCGCCTGCTGGAGTCGACCGGAAGCTGTTGAGGCGTTCAGTACAAAATTAGCACCAACACCCGGCGGCTTATGAAGTATACCAAGCCGTTCGAATGGATTGTTCCTAAGCCAGACTAACCCACAAGCAACAAGGGTGCTACCGGTTCGGCAATCTTGTAAGATGATTGGTCTCATGGATGGCTTCATGAATGGCGATGAGTTTCGAGATAGATGAGTTAGACCAAGAGCACTCTTGGGTGAGGATTATATAAACCCACCCATCTTCGCCTTCTCTTCCTAATGTCAACGAGCATCTCAGCTCAACATCTTAACACTAAGTGCGTCCTCTATTCACCAATTTGAGAATCTGCCGTCCTTCAAATTACTTCCATATTCAGCTATTACTTCATCATGGCTTTCATCGCTGCCACCCGGAAACTAGGAAAGAATGGCCCCAGCGTATCAGCCATTGGATTTGGACTAGAGAGTCTGTCGACGCCCAATTACGGAGCGCTTCCAAGTGATGAAGAACGCTTCAAGGTCTTAGATCGTGCTCTTGAACTTGGGGCTACTTTCTGGGACACCTCAGAGTAAGTTGATTAAACAGAAAATTAGTTTTAGAGTATTACAATCTGGTTGTACAATGCATCGACTAATGCGTTAAACACATCTAGTCTCTACGGCGATAGTGAGGTTCATGTGGGAGACTGGTTCAAGCGCACCGGGAAGCGAGACAGCATTTTCATTGCCACCAAGTTTGGTTATGTCAAAGGGAGCAAGTCACACGACATCAACAGCTCTGCTGAGTATTGCAAGAAAGCATGTGAGCAGAGCCTCAAGCGGCTTGGTGTTGACTCGATCGACCTATGTGAGTCACTTCACACTGCGACGTGTTGTAACTGGATCGCCGACTTAGCATCTTACACGGTCAGACTATGCTCACAACGTCAACGTCAACACTCCCATCGAAGAGACTATGAGGGCTATGAAAGAACTTCAGGAGTAAGTAGCATTTCTAATGAGCCCTGCCTGGTTGAAGTATTCTCAACTTATGTGTTGCATCACGCTAACAAGCACATTGTATCGCATCAGTGAGGGCAAAATCAAGTACATTGGAGTGTCAGCTATCTCATCTAAGTCTCTTCGTCGAGCCTGCAAGATCGCACCGGTCGCCGCATATCAAGGGGATTACTCTATGTTCAACCGAGATATCGAGGGGCCAGCCGGACATGACATCCTTGCCACATGCCGTGAACTAGGCATCGCTTTTGTGGCCTCGATGCCTCTGAATCGCGGAATCATCACTGCAGCTTTCAGCAATGGGACACTACACGATGCTACTGACATGCGGCCAAAAATCATGCCGCGATTCCAGGGCGAGAATCGCGATACCAATGCACGTGCTGTCTCTCAACTTGTAGACTTTACGAAGACTATCAACGGCGGTATCTCTGTCTCGCAACTGGCTCTTGCCTGGCTGCTCAATCAGGGCGACGACATCATTCCTATCCCGGGTACAAAGAGGATTGAGAATCTGGAAGCCAACCAAGCAGCGGCAAAAATCATGCTCACTGACGAAGACGAGAAGAAGATCAGGAAAGTTCTCAAAGGTGTCGAGGTTGTGGGTGGTCTTACACCACCGGGTATGGAAGTTTACTACTATCGCGATACGAAGGAGGAGTAAAACCAAGGGATTCGAAAGGAAGAGCGCTCGAAATGAGCAGACCCTTGAGGGTCAAGAGAAATCGAAGGTTGAGGTGGTTCGATCAACTCCAGTCACTCGTTAGATAATATAATCGCTCTCATTGCAAAAAAGCACCGCACTTTCTCTCGAAGAGAGATCAATACGACTACCCTTTTGCCGTTAGTTCAGGTTCTCCTGTCTTTTCCCTATTTTTCCAAAGTAAATTTACTCTAGAAAATTATTTTTACTATTTTTGAAAGACCCACTGGCAACATTTGACCTTATAAGCGATCGATGTTTTTAATTGCTGGCGTCACATATCGGAACCCCCTATTCTGCCCAAGCTTTCTATAGCATTATCTAGCCAGTTTTACGCCAGTATATACATCATGATTAGGGGATCCGGGGTCGAATGGGAAATAGTCACAAGAAACGAATCATTGCCTAATTTTCTTTGTCCTAGCAAGAAATTTCAGAGTTATCCCGGTTGATTTTACACCTCTCCTTTGTCTTGTCGTTAGTCTAGCTTGCCGCAAACAGATTGACCCACTCCGTCAACCTCAGTCAGTGGTTATTTCGACGAGTATGTCGCAACTATAGGAACATCTACGTAGGAAGGTAGAAGTATCTACAGCACGCGGACGGTTTTCTCTAAAGTCGACGCAAAGGCCTCGATCAGCAATGATAGCAACCTGCCCGATCGCAAGATTCTGTCATAACAACTCATGACATCCGCGTCATACATCACTGCCAATCGTCGAGCCGATTTGCCCTCCTCGCCATGGGCAGAGCGATTTCCATACAATGACTATACCTACGTAGAAAATGCAGCGAACCACTCTTCATTGGCACCCGTCTATCCACGGATCGATGATGCGAAGTACTACGACATACCTCCCTCAGACACCCGCGCCCCCGGAGATAGCAAAGAGTTCGACAGGCTCTTCTGGCATGAAAGCTTGCAAGTTAGGGAACTTCTCGGCATACGAACATGGGAAGCTGCCGTGCTGAAACGCCGACTCCATCTCTCCAATGACGTTGGGTTCATATCTGGAGGCCACACACCGCCCTTGAACGCCGAAGAGGAGGAAGCAACTCTTCTAGCGTACTCCCGTGATAAAATCAAGGTCGACGAGGCAAAATGGGCACCGTTCCTCCGGAAAGAAAGGTGGTTTGATTGGGCGGAGGGTGACTCTGTCTATGGAGATTGGAGTGTCGAGGACCCTGCTGTGTGGGATTCTATTACGACTAGCATAGAGTTGGCGAATCGTATGCTGGCGGCCCTACTGGAGGAACGAAATGAAGGCGGTATGTTAACGACGGTCTCACGTTTCTTGTTTCTGAGAGCCCTATATTCAAACATGGTGGTGCAACATTAACTCTAAAATCAAATCATTGCTTACACCGGCAATAGTATGTTACAGACCCTCAGTGAAGGCATTAAAACTAAATGATGTTGCCAGCTCCAAACAATTCTTTGGGGTCGAATAGAAAGTTGGGAGGCAGTTCAGGTAGGTCCGAGAATTGATTCGTTGTTCCCCACTCGGACCGAAGTTCCAGAGGAAAGTGTTATTCATCCTCGATATCTAACTGTCGATCTCGCTTTTATCAGGATCATCTCGGTTTTCCTAGGTTACCTCAAGGCGAAGCTGGCCACCGGATTCTCATCGACTACGCAACAGAGCAACGTATCGCAAAAGCAGAACGAAAAGAAAAGACGCCTTGGGACTGGGGTAAGTCATCATGTCTCAGCTATATCCAGTGGCTTGTGCCTAATTTCTGTGCAGCTGTTACAAAAACCGTCCAAGAATCAACAGACAGGTTGATCAAGCTTCTGAAAAATGTTGTCTGGGGGCTTCTGCCGACATTAGACAGTCGAGGTGCACTGGGCGTTACCTATTCCCCGGCAACGACCATGAATGATTACACTTTTATCTCCCTATCAGTAGAGCTGGTAGAGAGACTGAAAGACACTAGTCTCTCATTGGCAGAGCGCTGTGAGGCTCAAGTCTTGTTCTCTGTCCTGGTGAGTTTATTCCAAAAAGGTTTTATGCGTCGTCCGATGAGAATGATTTACTAAAGCTTTGGGATTCTATAGCTAATACATGAGCTCATGCATGCCATATTGCTTTCTCGAGAGTACCCAGGCGATAATGACTACGCGGGTAATCGTTGGAACAGAAGCGTGCCACCTTTAGACGAGCCAGTACGTAGATGGACATCCCTTATCTCTTTGATCCGCTCAACGAATGCTAACTTTGCGCGATCGAAGTATTTGAATGCCGCGGGAATCAACGAGGGTGGTGCATTCATGGAGCAAGCGCTGTTTGGGGGTTTGCTCAGGACCTATCGTAAGCCTGAATTATCAATCCTACTGGGTTAGATTAGGATCAAGGGGCTGACTTAGTTTGGGTTGACTGTGTAGCTCTGCTTTCCCCTAAATACTGGAAAGGGCAAGCACGCCCATTTCCAAGAATGTTGGCGAGTGCCATGAAGGAGTTCCCAGACGGAGAAAGCCTGGGTAACGCAGTAGTGGGCAGCGCTTCCAGAGAAGCCGGAGCTACGACTACAGTATACCACATGCCGCTCGTATGGCATTCGCGGCTGTTATCGGAACAGTTCTGGGCTCGATCTGATCCCAAAAGTGCCAATTTCTTTCATAGATCGGTGTATCTTTACGGCCAGCATCTCAACGAGGTCGGTAATGCTGGGCCTTCCAGATGGCGCCAACCGGAGGTGCAGATGTCGAGCGCGCAGAACCGTGAAATTGGGGATCAAGAGTTCGGAACTGACTTTGAAGAACGTCGATGTATGTATAGATTGGGGTATAATTTGTGATTGTCACTTCTTGATGAGAAAAACCTCAGTTTTCCGGGGAAAATACCTCCTTGGGACCGATGACTGACTTGAGCGTCACTGTAGTGATGTGGAAATCGGCCAGAGAAGGGTGGTATGACGAGGCAAAAAGAACGGTAAGTACGTCAATGCCAAACGATCGAAATTTCGTAGTTACGATACTGACTCACTTGCTGAACTTAGTGGGACAACAGTCCGGTAAGCAAAATACAGCATTCCATGGCATTTAGACCACCTCAATGTTAATGATTGGCAATGCAGTGGCAAAACCAGCTCGCGATAGAGAGATATCAAGATTTTGCAAAAGCATTCGCCAGCCGCGACGAGATACTCTGCGCGAACATTGCCGAGTCCCTGGCACTATCTGTGAGATGGGATAAAGACGAACGTAGCTACCGAGAGGATTTACCTTCACCAGATGGAGTCGCGGGTAGAAATTGGGCCTGGCATGTCCTCGGTAAGAGACATATCTGAACGATTACCAAAACGCACCTACTTACGTTGTGGGCGGTTCTCTGCCTTACTCCCAGGTCTATTAATGATGGCGTCAATGCCCATTCGAAGACAACCAAGGTCCGAAGAACGTAAGAAACAGGTGTGGCGCGAGTTGGAACCCAGTCGCACGGCGGCTGCTGGCGGTTACTCAGAAGATGTCATTTTCATAGACAGGCCGAGGCCCATTACTTCATCAGTGAAAGCGAGTTTGTTCTATCGTAGCGACGGTGAATCCGGTTGGCAATCCGTGGCACCGCGTCTCATTACCCAGAAGGACTATCTTGATGCGGCGAAAGAAATCCTTGTGTACATAAGACAGAGCGGAGCGTTTGTCCACTTGGATTTCTATGATGCCTTAGTTGGTTTTCACAAACGAGTGTCGGACATACGAGATAATCTGGAATATCATTATGGCACCGCTAGTGCGAATGAGTGGGCTCCAGATTGGGATTTTCAGTTACCAGAGTATAATCCCGCCGTAATGGCCTTCAACACTGCCGAGGAAACATGGGTGCCGCAGGCTTAAATTGAAAAGCTGTGATATTTTCAAATCCGAATTTGACGGACCTTCAAATTGTCCCCGGACAGAGCTTTGCTTGCTGTGATACCGGCGTAAATGTCGAGAAACGAAATGCCACTGTCTACCCTCCGTTCAGCCCAGAGAATCTATTTCGGGGGCAGTGGTAGACCAATTATAGACTTCGTAGCCCTTAAAATGATACGAATGAAATCTCACGGAATAAAACTTTGGTCACTGCAAACATATTGCACAGTTTGCTCGTGTGTGTTATGTAAATATCATCGGAATCCATCATTGATCATCGTCAAGGGACGGGGCCGTCCTACTTATTTCAAGCCGCAGTAACTACTGACATTCAGTCGGCCGGAATACTCTGCATCAGCGTAAGGACAGATGAAGCTAACATCTAGCCCGATGACAGGCAAGGGAGCTGTCTCTCCCTCTTATAGTGGCGCAAGAAATACCTCATCCTTCGCGACTTAATCATCTAACCTCGATGGTCTGCAAAGCTTTTGAGCTCAACAATCCCCGCTTTTCATCCGCCGGCTTCCCTGAATTCAAGTAGACCCGGTATGTGGGATAGAGAATTGGGAGAGTGTAGTAGGAAGAGAAGCTTACGGTCGAGTTGAGACTGTCAACGGATGTAACATGAAAGGTTCGACCTCTCAGGGTACATCCGAGGCAAACGACCGGCCCAGGACGTTTCATGGTATCCGAAATGAACAGCTATGACGATGAGTACGACGGCGATATTGTTTCAGCATGGCTCATGCGGCGCTCATTTAGCCTTGTCCTTTTTCCGTGTGCGTAAGAAGTCTTTGATCTGGTCCACCTTGGATGCAAAGAACATGCACTTCCTGTCGCTACGCCAGGTCACGACGCCAATATCATCAGCGAAGTTGCAGACTTCCAGATACTCCTTATAGTTATCAAAGTCTTTGAAGAGAAAGCCCGAAGTGGCAAGCATACGCTCCGTGTCGAGTTGCCAGAGACGGATCTGATCGATGACGACAGGCGGGAGCAGGGGTTTCCCCGTTGATGCTGCTACGCGATGCATCTGCTCGTGTGCGTGTGTTGCTAGGTATGAGATGACTTGATCCGACGTAATCCCCATATCGACTGCGCGGCGGATCGAATTGCGGGTGAGATGGCCTGACACGAGACCCTTGAAACGGAACTTGAGATCGGAGAATAGAGCTAATACAGCAATCTGAAGAGGCGACTGTACGTATGCATACATTCGGAAATTGGTCTCGAGTATGATGCTGCTCTTGTCTTGGGCCGGATCTGAAAGAGCAGAGTTGCTGCCGTCGCTTCCCGAGGCAGCGTTTCCGTGTGCTGTAAAACCGGCGCTTACGCTACGTAGAGTGGTTTCGCTGCTGGTGAGAGTCGTCGCTAGGCGTGTTGGGAAGAATTGTCGGGCGTTGGTGGGTGGTATGTAAACTAGGCCAAAGTCGACGAGATTGGGGAGCATGTTCCGTCGCGCTTCGGTCAGGGCGTTGGTGTCGTAGGCTCGTCCTAGTTCGAGTGAGGCGAGCAAGAAAAAGAATGAGAGCATGTCCACACTATCTAGCCCTTCGAGAGCGGCGGCATCGGCACCCTTAGAGGCAGCAGCATCGGCGGACTCCAGCCAGAGAAGCAGTAGTGTCCAGACTTGTGCATTGGCCTCTTGTAACAAGAAGGTGAAGCCGGCCTGGGTGATGCTCAAGCCTCCTCCGCCGCGCCGCTCAACAAGATGGCCCCTAACCATGAGGTCTTTCACGGACTGCTTTGGTCCATTAGACCCACGATCGGAACCAGCAGCAAAACCAACCGAGTTCACGACGAAGTGTAGGATATCGTCCCATTTCTTACGGGCGTAACGGTCGAGGTAGTTGAGGTCAACATCGTCGGGTACGTGTTGTGTCGAAGGCACACCGAAAGAGTTGTGGTCACCGCCACCCTCGAGGGCAAGTCTCAGACTATTGCGAAAGTTGGGTGTGAGGGATACGGTGACGGAAGTGTCTCGTTGGATGATGTGGAGGGATCGAAGGATGGAGAGCGCTTGGTCCTTCTCTCGTTTCGCAGAGTCTTTTATCCAGACCTCAACCTCGTTTTGTTGCAAAGGGGCAGGCATGTACAGGACTGCCATAACAATTGTCTTTGCTAGCAAATAATTAGACGCGCATCAACGAGAAGAAGATGGTATTGGTTGTACCCAGATTCGGAAGCATTCGACGAAAGATAGCGAAGGTAGTTGACGGCTGCTGGTACAGCCTTCTGAAGGTAGTACCGGGCAGCTGCTCTAGATACTCGGCGAGCGAGCTGGCGTTGCTCGCCATCTTGAGCGCCGTGGGGGGAAGGTGACGATGATGGTGATAAACAATTTTGTAGGGCTGTAATCCGTAGGCAGGGATTAAAGTTAGGGAGTTTATTAGTTGCCTGCAGGCGTTGAAAGCCATGACGCGCGCTGTTCGCCAGGTCGGGTCTTATCGATTGACTTGAGGGATCCACTAGAGCTGCAGGTGCCTAAGGGCTTTGCATGTACTACCTATACTTGACAGCTTCCATTCTCTTAACAATGTGATATTACACAGCATATACAGCTTTGCTTCGAAGACAATAAATGTATGTAAATAGTAACTTCTTTTCCAGGTCATATAATCCATTGAATCACTGTGTGCCCGTAGTAGGCAGTTGCGCCGGCGGACAGCGCGATATTTCAATGTGCAAAACGAAAGAGCCCATGATCAACCTCAAATCAATACTTATATATACGACATAGGTAATTATCTACAGATATCTCAATCTGTGACAACAACGATTGTGCTGGTGTCTAGATTCTGTAGCAAAGATCAGGGACTCCATAAAATTGAGAAAAAGGAAAAAAAGAAAAAAAATATTATCTGTGTCACAACTCACCGAAACATGCCGACATGTCTCCTTCGTAATACCGAAAAAGGAGAGAGGCCTAAAGCGGCAATGCTGGAAAGCCATTCACCATTCACGTTGTCTCTTATCGGAGAGTTCCAAGATACCCAACAACATCCCTCGCATACAATCTCAATCTGAGCTGGACAAGTGAAGACAAGCACGCTCTTATCGAAGATGGGTGTCTCTTATCTATAACATCTCATATCATTTTTGACATGAATTGCTAGCTTAAAGACAGGTTAGAGATGTAAATGAATCGTCAGGTTTTCGACAGAAGAAGATAGCCTCCGAGCACCTTGACCAGGGTGATTAGTAAACATAATGAGCTTTTATCTTAATTCCTCCTCCAGCCTTCCATTTGGTTTCATTGATGCCCAGTGTGTTTTAATAGACTCTTTGGTGGCCAAAGCCTCTACCAGGTAATCGTGAGAGATACAAAATGAGAGCCGGTTTCGGGAAGTCTATTGCGGGAGGTCCCCGCAATGCGCCGTAGCTGCCGGCGGGCGGGGCAACCGGTTTGCTGGTTTATCAATGCGGGGCACGTCCTCTGGGCGAAGGGATTGGTAGAGCCTCGACGTCTAGGAGTCTCTTATCTCCTTGGTGCTCATACATATTGGTGATCCCGGCACGAGGACGGTATCTTTCTCCGTGGTACCGTGTCGTGGCACGTAGCCTCTACCTGTTGCTTGCTCTGACACTCACTATCAGTCACTTGTCGACTTGCATTTTAGAGTTCACTATAAATGTAGGTAGACAACCTCTAGTCAGTAGCTTAAACTTCACAACTTCAACTCCAACATTCAGTTTTTGCTGCCCACCAGCATTTGAATCCTGTGTTGTTCATCTGTGTTCCTGCTCCTGCGTCATCATGGTTGTCGCGAGTACAGATCTGCTTCCCCACCCTTTCGATCCTCTCTCCCAAGAGGAGATTGAGTCTGCGATTGGACTTGTCAAAAAGGCACATGGCGAGCTCTTCTTCAATGTGGTCTCGCTACATGAGCCGCGGAAGGCGGAGATGACCAAATGGCTTGAGGAACCAACTAATGCTGCACGACCAGCGAGAATCGCGGATGTCGTTGTCATTGCCCCAGGAGGCACTGTCTACGATGGACTAGTCGATCTTGCTTCAAAGACCATAACCAAATGGGAACTCCTCGATGGACTTCAACCCATCGTATGTATTTCATTTCCAAATGGAGCTTCTTTCAATTATATGAATCGCTAATAAGAGTAGATCACTATGGAAGAACTTATGGCGGTCGAACATGTGTGCCGGAAAGACCCCAAGGTGATAGAGCAGTGCGAGATCAGTGGTGTTCCAAAAGAAGACATGCACAAAATCTATTGTGACCCCTGGACCATCGGCTACGACGACCGACACGGCAGCAAAGTACGTCTACAGCAGGCTCTGATGTACTACCGCCCGAACGTGGACGACTGTCAGTATCAATACCCCTTAGACTTCTGCCCGATCTACGATGCTGCAAAGGAGGAGATTATTGCCATCGATATCCCTAAGGTCCGGAGGCCGCTGAGCAAAGTACAGCCCGTCAACTACCATCCTGCTGCTGTCGAGAAAGCGCGAGGCTACAGGAAGGATTTGAAGCCGATCAACATCTCACAACCCGACGGTGTCTCATTCAACGTAACTGGCAGAGAAGTCGAATGGCAGAACTGGAAATTCCACATTGGATTCAACTACCGAGAAGGAATTGTTCTCAATAATATCACATTTAACGACAAGGGTAAAGTACGGCCGATCTTTTACCGTCTGTCCCTGGCTGAGATGGTGGTGCCATAGTAAGTCTCTAATTATGATTTGAGATACTCTAAAGATGCTGACAAAATGCCAGCGGAAACCCCGAGCATCCCCATCAACGAAAGCACGCTTTCGATCTTGGTGAATATGGAGCTGGATACATGACGAACAGTCTGACCTTAGGTTGTGACTGTAAAGGCTCCATTCATTATCTCGACGCTGAGTTCCCGACTCGTGTGGGCGGCACCCGAACAATCAAGAACGCTATTTGCATTCACGAAGAAGATAGCGGCATTTTGTTCAAACATACCGATTTCCGAGATGATTCAGTTATCGTCACGAGAGCTAGAAAGCTTGTGGTGCAGCAAGTTTTTACTGCTGCTAACTATGAATACGCCATCCAAGTATGTCTAGAATGCATCAATCGAGTCAAGCTCTGACTTTGTTGCTGACTTGTGTTTACAGTGGATTTTCCATGTATGCATCACCATTACCATTAACATCAACATCAACGATATTCGGTCGATCGTATACTCACCATATGTGTAGCAAGATGGAACAATTCAGCCAGAGATCAAGCTCACGGGTATACTAAATACGTATAGTATGGACATCGATGAAGATACTCACGGATGGGGCACTCAGGTCTACCCTGGTCAGTTCTCAAATAGCCCCTCTCGAGGAGAACTTACGCTATACTTGAATTTCATGACTAATAGCTCAATAGGGGTCAATGCTCACAACCATCAGCATCTCTTTTGCCTGCGCATTGATGCCAACGTCGATGGCCCAAACAACACAGTATTTATGGCTGATGCTGTAGCATCGGATGCGCCTGTTGGTAGCCCTGAGAATTACTACGGAAACGCCTTCTACGCAAAGCGCACGAAGTTCTCTACGACGGGCGAATCCGCGACTGACTACAACGGTGCTACAAGCCGGACCTGGGATATCGCCAACACAAGCAAGCTCCATCCGTACAGCAAGAAACCCTCGAGTTACAAGCTTGTTAGCAGAGAAGTCGCCGGTTTACTCCCGAAGGAGGGCTCGCTCGTGTGGAAGCGCGCGGGCTTCGCTAGACATGCTGTCCATGTTACCAAGTGTAAGTATAGCCTCGAGAAATAAGCCTCGTGCACTTATATCCGTATTCAATGGAATCTGACAACCTCCAAGACAGCGATGACCAGCTCTGGCCCGCAGGGCGACATGTTCCGCAGACTTCAGGCGAGCCATCATTGGGCCTGCCGGAGTGGATGAGCGACGGCAGCGAGTCGATTGAGGACACAGACATCGTACTCTGGCACACATTTGGCGTCACACATATTCCGGCGCCCGAAGACTTCCCCGTAATGCCCGTCGAGCCCATCACACTGCTTCTGCGCCCGCGCAACTTCTTCACCAACAACCCCGTCATGGACGTCCCGCCCAGCTTCTGCAGTACGCCGAGCCAGGTTGCGGCGAATGGCGCGGGCGTCAGGGATGCTACGGATAAGATGAGCACGCTTGCTTTTGGGGAGAATCGCTGTTGTAAGAATGGTACTAACGGGAGGAACGGCGCGAACGGACACTAATAAAAATATTAGCTGGTATATAAGTTCGATCTGAGGAGATGTCAGTCCATATGATAATTCCCTTTTCGAAACAGAATAGTCATTTTTCGGCCCGCTCCTCGAATGCAGTGATGAGCTTTGCAGTTTGGATACTTGGTTTAACACTATAGCTATGGTGAAGTGTATCATATGTATTGTATAAAACCAATTGTCTGAACTGTATATCTCATCGCTGCATCAAGGGGAGAGTCGGAAAAGTCGGTTTGTTTTTCTCCACCTCTCAGACAAGGGCCACATATGTCAATACTAATTGTGTCGATTGTTATGTCATTCAAAAGGGACGATAAAAAGGGCCGGGTAAACCGGCGTGGAGAATCCCCTCGGGGAGATCACATAGCCGGACTGCGACAGAATTAGTGACCAGGGTAGTGATTTGGTCAAGCATAGGCATGAAGCAACTCTGTGATATACATTAGTCTACAGAGGGCCAATGGACAGTTTACACAATGATATTGGTCTTTGATCCTATGTCAAGTTACAAGAAAATAAGAAATTAGAATATATCTAATTAAATGTTACTCACCAGGCGATACAAACATAGACCGATTAGAATACTAGATCTAGTCATGTGACCACTATATTCTGTCTCTTGTTGAGATAGGGTAAAAGTTTCGAAAAGCTTACCAGCGCAGGACCACAAAAGATGCTCTAAGCTTGCGGGTACTAATCCCGTCTTTGACTCCTTACTCTCGAAAGTTCCAGGCTTTAGAACTATCGCGCCGGCCGAGGGTTTGTGATGATATCTCAAGTAGGCGAAGGGGAGACGAATAACAACCTGGCTTCTATGGGGAGGTAATCAAATGGCGACTGCCTGAGCATAACATATGCAGCTACCTAGCTAGTTTACGAAGTACATGACGTTAGAAGTAATGGATTGTGGATTAAAACATGTTTCGTAGTATTTCAAGATGAAACACCCCTTTTTTTAACTCCAAAAGGGAAAACGCCGCAAGGATAAGGCCCTCGAATTTGACTCAATCCCCGTTTCTTGACACCAACCTAGATATATCGCATTCATATGCCATCGTCAACCTGTTCTATGGAATGTTATTGGATGCTTCGTCTTGAAAAAAAAAAAAAAAAAAACACAAACGCAAGATATCACCTACCAACGGTGTGGCCATTTGACCAAGTGTCCCAACCCTTGCAAGTCTCACCAATTGTATTCGAAATACTTATATATTCTTCAAGTCCGTAGTTGTTGAGGTCATCTGGGCGTTCCAGCACCATCATAGCCATGCCTGCCGACAAATGCCAAGCAGTATGGCCTATTCCCAAGTGAAATGTCAGTCAAACCATAATGTTTGAATAAGAATAATCAGCAGCTCTTGAAATCTTACAGTGCAGAGGCCAGATACCAGGGTTATCCAAATCCCATTGGATGACGATGTATGATTGCGGAAGTAGCATGTGAGAATCGCGTCTCTGGGGGTTGTTCGGATTCACAATAGTACCATCCCAACACGTGCCATAGTCCCCGATGAAAGTGGCTCTGCTGACATGATTCATCGCCCTTTCCCTCCTGACCGAGTCCGCTCGGCTATCTACCTCACTGAAATCACCAGAAGGGACAACTCTGACATCGCGGCTATCGTGTGATCTTCGTCTATCCACGTCCTTGTCTCCGCCGAGTTCTCGAGATAACTCGCTTGCTGTCTTCATATGACCCTGTTCACCTTCTTGTCCTTTAGGGAAGATGATACTTGTGTCGCCGCAGTGTCCTTCGGCAAGCACCCAGAAGCTGTGCCCGTGAATATGCATAGGATGTGTGATGTCACCGGGATTCTCAAAGATGAGACGTACACTCGTGTTGCTTCCGTAGTTGTGGACGTTCTGGATATAAGGGAATTCGAAGTCACCATTCATCGCACTAAGCAACTGTGGTTCATTGAAATCGATACGCAGCGTCCTGTTCCCCATGTACCACAAATCTGCTGAATCATTTGTGCGGAGCTCGATGGGTAATATTTCCGTAACGCTCGGCTCCGGAGGCTTAATAGGAATCTTTGGAACAGTCTTCGACAGGGCATCGTTTCCACAGTAATCATTGAAAGCATGTGGGCCGGGTTGTGTGGTCGGCGGTTTACTGCGATCAGCCTGCTCGTAATAGATAGCTGCTATGGCATTATAAGAGCCTTTATAACCAGGCGAGCAGTCAGGAGGCTTATACGCGCGGAGCCACATGGAATCAGTTGGCGCGCCGGTACCGTGAACAAGCACATCAGTTCGTTGGCCCGGAGAGAGCGTGACTACGTCGGTCTCGTACGGCTCGAGAGGGGTAAAATCGTTTGCGATGACAGTCATCTTATAACCATCAATAGTGATCTTTTCGACCGCGAAGGCTGCCGTGTTAATCAAGCGCAGGCGATGGACTTTGCCGGAAGTGAAGTTAAAAGAGGCCAGTGGAGCGCCATTGTCGTTGTAAGAGTTCTTCCCATTGATCAAGTTGTTATCGGACAGAGTAACTTTGGGCTTGTCTTCGAGATAGCCAGATGAAATGATGGAATAGTATTCATGGAACCAGTCATTGACAGTGATTGGACCGACGTCAATGTCATAGTCCACATGATTCGGTCCGTAAATAACAACGGGACCTGCAAGACCACTTGCATACTGTCCCTCCCAATGGGAGTGCCACCACGAAGTGCCATATAGATCAGGCTTGAACTTATAGGTAAATGAGGCTTCAGGTGCAATAGGACATTGACTGACGCCAGAGACGCCATCCATCCACGGGAGACCGTACTGTAGCATGCCATGCCAGTGGAGAGAGGCCCCCTCGGTAGACATATTATTATGTACTGTGACTTTTCTTTCCAGTTAGCGGCTATCAGATCTATACAAGGGGTTAGGGAGTTCTACCTTCAACCGTATCGCCCCAATTGCATTCGATGAGGGGCCCAGGAAACTGACGATTTGCTACGATCATCTGGACCTCAACACCATCTGGGGCGAACTTTTCTTGTGTTATTGTAAAGTCATAGTATCTTGTAACGCCCTTTTCCGGGCGTGTTGTGAGCGAGTGGACGTTGGACAGATCCAGAGGATCCCAAGGGCAGGCTGCTGTATCCTGACTGGGAAGGCATTTTGGAAAGTGCTGGGCAAAGGGCGTTCCGAGAAGCGATAATGCTAATCCTATCAGCCAGAATTGTAGTCATAAAATATTGGTTACTCACCTTCGATCCCGGCAAACATGGCAAATGTGCCAGTGGCCGACTCTCTGGACGGCTTCAAGGGATATTAACGAGTGGCAGAGATCGCGCAGAAGAAGGAGGTGGTCTAGTAGTTCTCAGACTTTCGTGAAATATTCGCGAACGGATCGTTGTCAAAGTTGGAATTGGGAAATAAGGGGCCGAAGGCGCGTCGTTGACGGGCTAGCGGATGGGACTGGCATTTATTCTATTACAAAACACTCCAAATTGAGACCTCGTATCCCATGTCCGGTTGGGGATTTTCAAAACCTCTCCGGTAGGCAATCACATAATGCAGTGGCAATACTCCGATGGCTTGAACGTTGGGGCTCCAAATACGAGCTACGGAGTCTTTTTGGCACATCGAGTGTCGACTTGCCGACATGATCATCTAGACTGTCTGGGCCTACAATATCGGGACATTCTTCTCTTGCACCAGGGTATACGCCTCTGGCAACGTCGGCCGTCATAAGAAGATTCTATAGAGCACCCTTGATGAGGCGTCCATGGGTAAGGTATCATACACTAGGAGACTGTACGGATTGGAATCAACGGCTCATATATCCTGAAAATCGTTGTGGTCGCGATCACAAGTGCGCAGTTCAGTGAAGCTGTTTTTGAGACTCCTGAGAATTTCACTATCGATATGTCAGCAGGTGGTTAGGAAGGACAAACAGACGATCTAATCCAAGCAAGTACTGTGCGATGTATTGAAAGAGAAAGGTGAGAATCGAGCTCGGCAATAAGGTTTCTTTAGGTGCTGTCGTGGCAGAAAGTGGCTGGACCACAGTAAAGGTGGCTGACAGGCGCGGTCAATCCATCCTCATGATGCATTTGTACCTTTCCTTAAATCAATTTCAACGTCTCGTATTCAATGGCCCATGTGACTCATACCAGAGTGGCAAGTCGAGTATCAGCACACACCATCCTGTACATCTTAATGAGCTCAGGCGCCATCTCCAGAGCCTTATGCAATCTCGCCTTGGGTATGTCAAGGGCATGTGTCAATTGTAACATGAGGATTTTTCTATAAATATTTTCACCTAAAAAGGCATGCTCTTTGTAAATTGTTCAACGTCAAACACATGAGCACTGTTGCGTCGAAATTACACACTAGCAAGAATGCAGCTGCCCGAAAGATTAGATTAGCTTCTCAGCTAGGCCGGCCCGATGGCAAGGCTAATGATCAAATATAAAAATTTCTGTATTGAGAGGCTGAACGTGATATGTTATCCAAATCTTCATGTGGCTATGAGTTTAAGTACATGTAAGCAGCAAAAGACTGAAGATCTTGTAGTAACAACTGCAAGGTCTGAAATGAAAATGTCCAAAACATGAGATTACATAAAGTCAATAGAATGGCATTCTTCCATCTACGTCGTCTACATAGACGAATGTAAAATAAAGAGCTCTGGTAGCCGGGCACCCCCACATGACCTTGCCGGCCCGCCAGATCTCCGCCAGCTGCCACGGCCCGCCCGCCCCGCATGGCCTCCCTACACCTCAGTTTTTTTTACAGAGCAACCTACATGGACCAACTTCAAAAAAATGGCCAAGTCAGCCAGATCCATGGCATTAGAAATCTCTCAGAAACACCATTTCTAATGTTTTCACTATTAAATCTGTTCTTGCAAGAAGGTGCATTGATTGACTACCTCTGGGGCTCTCTGAAAAGGTACATATGACATGCTCTCCTGTAAAAACCGGCCTGTCACTGAAATGAAGCCATCGCCACGCATCCGCCCCCGTCGTGGACAGCCTTCGCCATGGTGCGCAGAATACCTAAATTCCTTCAAAAACGCCATTTCCGATAAGTTTGCAATTGATGCATCGCCGCGCCAAAGCTGCATAGCAGTGCATTAGGTGCATCCATCGTAAGGTGGTTGTTGTGTAGAAGTTGCAGCGAAAATAAGGTTGTGGAAAAGATGGATGTTGGCATGTAATGTAGTGTATGGAAGTTCAGTAGTATGGAAAAAAATCAATTGGCGGGCGGACGGGCCGCGCCAGCTGGCGGAGATTTACCGGGCCGGCAAGGTCACGTGGGGGTGCCCGGCTACCAGAGCTCAAAATAAAATGCCATTAAGCACTGAAGTGAAGGTCCGTAACAATATCGCCAAGTCGCGCGTGCAACCAGTCAAACGGAGGGCTCGTTCTCGGTCTCCAAGGCCCGACGTTACCATACTGTGGCAACCTGCCTGCTGATTCCAAGCTATATGTAGAGCTCAGCTGCCACAACCTCTGTCTACCGTCAACACCCTCTTTCGGAGCGCGTGGGATAGCTGTCGTGGCACCTCTCTTCTTCATATATTTTGTGAGGCGCAGAAAAACTAAGAGAAAAGTAAAGTCAGTTCACGTTCACTTTCGTGCACCAAATGACCCGATGAAATGCCAAAATGGATGTAGCCAAATAAATTCCAGTTGTATGAGAGTAGTGGACTCACCATGCGCGGTATCATCAGCCCCCAAGGACCAAGATGCATTCGTATATCCAAACACATAGATCATATTCGGCACACCTTCGATCATACAGCCATTCCACATCAGTCTTCCTGCGAAATCAGTCTTTTCTCCATTGACGGTGATGGCAACATGGCCGCCCAAACGCATGTTTAAGCCCGTAGCCGTCACGATAGCATCGAGTTTCTCAATTTTCGAACCATCCTTCATGTTGATAGTATCTTCGGTGACACTTTCGATAGTCCCCGTCACCACATTCGTGCTGGGGTTGTGGAAAGACATGAAAAAGTCATTATCGGGGCATAGACAGAGTCTCTGATCCCAGGGGTTGTACGTCGGCTCGAAATGTGGTGATGTGGATACACGCGCAGGTAGTATCTTCTTAGCCTCTTTCAAAAGCAACTTGCGCGCTTTCAGCGGGTTATTCTTGCACCATGTGACACTTATCCAAGCAGACAGAAGATACGAGAGGCGTTTGTATAATCCTCCAATGAATCTGGGTAAGAGCCTGAGAAGCCACGATCTCTTGGGGGCGCCGTTTGCCATCCCTACGATGTAAGTTGGACTCCTCTGCACCATTGTCACAGCTGCAGCGGTCTGGGATAGAGCCGGCACAAGTGTAATCGCCGTCGCACCACTACCGATAACGGCCATCCTTTTCCCGCTGTGGTCATATTTCTCAGGCCAGTGCTGTGGGTGAATGACTTTGCCTTTGAAATTCTCAATGCCGGGAATAGCTGCCTTGAACGGGGTCTCATAGTCATAGTAACCAGTGCCCAAGATGAGCCAATTGGCCTTGAAGTATTTGGTCTGACCCTCATGTTCAACGGTCAAGGTCCACTGCTCAGTCAGGGAAGACCAATCTGCGTTGGTGACCTTGTGGCGGAACCGAATGTGGCGGCCGAGGTCGTACTTGGCAACACAATCTTTCATGTATTGCTTGATAAGGGGTCCTTCAGCGATCGGGGTCTCGTATTGCCATGGCTCGAACGCGAATGAGTACGTAAAGAGGTCTGAATCGGATCGGATTCCACTATGGGAGTCAGCAGATAACCAGAAAGGGGGGGGAGATGACTCTAGAAGATACTGACGGATATCGGAAGAGGTCCCAAGTCCCACCTACACTGTCTCGGTTTTCCAACACGGTAAATGTAGCGTTTGGAAGCGTAGATTGGATGCGATACGCACAATTGACACCAGAGATGCCGGCGCCAACGATGAGGACATCAAATACCTCGGCCGCAGGGGTTCCTTTCGCTTCCGTTAATGCCGCCATGTTGTTTGGATGAGATGTCCGAGGATCTTCGAACCTTAAATGTTATCTTGATCTAAACGTTGAATTTTCGTGCTGAAAGCCAACTTTATGAAAAAATCGGCGAGCAACAGGTCAGTCAATAAATTAGCCAGCCACAACTCGCAAGATGTATAGATTAAGATCTTTGGCCAACAAGTTCAGCTGGCATGAGACATAATAAAGCCATTTTCGGAAGTCTTAGCCAACTGTAACCACAAAAATTGCCATCTAAACCTTGTCGACAACCCCGCAGCCGTCCTGTCGAAAATACCCCACACTGCGCAGTTCATGGCAGTCAGTACAGGTCTAATCGGCGTCATCGATTCTAGGACTAGAGCCGAGGTACAGAATGGCAAATATTAGCGACGGAAGAATATTGCGGGCTTAGATCGAGACGCATCCGCTTGCTTCAGGATTATCCTAGTACTCCGTATACCAATTGTTTTGTAGGGTCCTGGAGGGTATAATCCTATCCATCAAGATAGTGCCTCCTAAAATTGGTAAACGAGCGTTCGACCTCTTCTATAAAGCATGGCGACATCAATCTCGACGCACTTTCGACATACTTACATGCTTCAGAGAGACTACATACTCTTACAGTATCGTTAAGCTCTCCTCCTTGAATGCAGTCGAAGAACTTTTGTCCCTGGTACAAATGCTGCTAATCTTTAGCGGACGGGCTAAAACCTGGGGTAGCCTAGAGCGCAACCCCGCCGGCGGTGCGGCCGCTAGCTGGTGACGCGGCAGGCTTGTCATGTTTCGCCCGAGGCGGCCGAGTACTCGAAGGAGCTTGCCGAATCGATCAGATATGATAGATACCTACTTAGTTGATGAAAAATAAAACATTTAGCGTCGTAAGGATACTTTACTTTGCTAGATCCTTCTAAGGTGTTATAGTATTTGATTGCTGCTAAATGTATTTCCGGATTAGTTGATAGACCAGGGCCATGAGGGGGCATGTCTTTGTTGCAGGATTCTCCGCAGGTGATGACACTCGTTGGTTGTATGTTATTAACGTCGTGTATGGTTCCGTATGACGTGTTGTGCCAGCTTCGCTGCTCGGCCTCCGCGAATTCCGTGCCCAGGTGCAAGGAGAGGAGAAGAGTGGAGTAATTACAACATGAAGTGTGATGACCCAACGACGTTGCAGCACTGGCAGATGGACCAGCAACAAAGGGTTGGTCATCCTTGAACTGATGTATTGAATTCTCGTCCGCCGTAATGCTTAAGATCATCGAACTAACGGTGACACTAGAGGCGGAATGTCTCTGTCGTGCCCATAGATTCACTTCCGTCGTACCCGAATCATCGCTCCCGCTGGAGGTGGTCTCCTGCCACTGCAACTCCTGCCGTCATGTAACGGGCGGCTTATACAGCATTGATGTCCCATGGTCCGGTGACTCGGATGTCATAAAGAAGTCTTCTCTGCAAAGATACGCACTCTTCGAGAAGTTAGCGCTACTATTTTGTAGCACGTGTAGCCAACCTATGTTCTGGGAGAAACGGAGGCCCGATACCGCTTCTATCACCTACGGCGTCTTTTCCGGGGCGCTTCAAAATGTCAATGTGCCGAATCTGTTGAGGATAACAGACCATATCTGTCTGGAAGACACGCTTGATGGTGGCGCATCCCCTTGGCTCCGTGACGTCAATCACGGTGGGGTTCGGCCTCGACTGTGGAAAGGTCGTCGAGACGAGAGTGATGAGTTAGCTCAGGAATGGCCCGCTATACATTCCCTCCCGGATTCGTCGGTAACTACCGACGCTGGCGAAATTAATATACGATGTCGCTGCGGAGGTGTTCATTTAGTTCTGCAAAACCCAACCAAGGAATTCGCTACAACTCCCCGCTCGGAATTACCCCAAATTGTCGATCCGACAACGAACAAATTCTTAGCAAACAACGACGTATGCGACTCATGCCGCCTGTCTTCGGGCATAGAAATATTTAATTGGACTTTCATCCAGCTCCGAAATTTGTCATTTGGAACGTCGAGCCAAGAAGGGAAGGGTAGCGAACTCCCCAAACTGAGCACAGAGATCAAGACTTCTGTCTCGATACAGGAAGACCGCGATCCGCGCTGGGGCATGCTCGCCTTTTACGAAAGCTCACATAATTGCCAGAGGTATTTCTGCAGCCGGTGCTCGGCATGTGTATTTTTTGCTTGCGATGACCGGCCAGAGACGTTGGATATAGCAACTGGGCTGTTGGAGTCTCCCGATGGTGCCCGCGCTGAGAGCTTGTGCTCGTGGAATCATGGAGGTCCGATGGCTTGGAGACAAGATGTTATGGGCGGCTGGCGGGAAGCATTTATCAAGAGCAGTGAGGCTTCTAGCGAGCGTTGGAGGCTCGCCCGCGGGTACCCTAAGAACTGGCGTAGAATACTGAAAGAACAAGCAACTGCCACAACCTCGTGAACGACTTTGGCAGGTTTCCGAAAACCAGATTTCATCTGTTGTCTTCTCACTTCACAATTGACGCGGTCCAGGCTAACATTCAAGATCAACTTATCGATCGAGCCTCGAAAATAAAACCATGATAAGCAGAAGATGACTGAAGATTCGCCATAATCATCACATCAGTCATCACGTCGGGAATTACGTCGGGATACACCCTCTGCTCTTCTCTGTCAACTTTCATGTAAGACGTCTAAAAATAGCTGCCCCAATATCAATATGACGTAAGATATTCTTTCGAATTTAAGAGCTCAAAATTTAATTCGACTCGCCAGATAATGATGTTAAGGGGGTATTCCATCTTGTCGCATCTCATCAATGGGTGCGACATACGGTTTACACACAAACATCTTAGGAAGATGTTCGGTCCGACGGCGCTAAACAAGAAACCCATCATCTACGCAGCCATGCCTTGATTTCAAATACCTACCATTCAATAAGAAGGCAACAATGAGATGCAAAGGATCGCAAGAAGAACTGAGAAGCTGGAAAAGAGAGGGTCTTGCGGCACAAAATATAATACATCTGACCGTTATCTCTGCATCGCCCCCAACAAGACCTAACCAACATTGGACCACGCATAGCAGTCTGCCTTAGCGCCCTAAACAAGATTGCCTATTTGAGTTACTGTAGTTGGCTCCAAGACAGCTTCCCTTTTGTTTTTTTTGAAATATTGATCCGTTCCCGCCTCATCTTACTACAGAGATGGGAAGGCTTGGAGCGATTCTTACGCCTCCACGTTTTAACTGATAAAGATTGCGACACCAGTGATCTCATTCCTTCTCCCTTTTGCCAATTTGCTTCATAAAACCCTGTGGGAATCAAACTCCATCCTTGCTCGATCCCAGCGAATTGATCACAATCAATAAAGCCACACGATCTAGACCACAAGTCCCTGGTAACCCCTAACCCCCTTCACCGGGCCTTAAATAGGAACATTGATCCTTCAGAGAAACAGACTTCATCGCTGGAAAGAATAAACTTTCCTAACACTTTCCTTGAATGAAAGCACTTCACAATAGTCACAATGAATGAAAAGCCAGGCATCGTGCTAGTGACTGGAGCATGGCATGTACCAGCCCACTTCGACGTGCAAAAAGCAGCCCTCGAGGCAAAAGGATACGAGACATACGTGCCCCGCCTAGCGACGTTGGGCAAGACGGGATTGACATGGAAAGAGGACGCCGAGTGCATCCAGGCCATCGTCGAGTCGCGCATGGACGAGGGCAAGGAGTTTGTCATCGCCGCGCACTCGTACGGCGGGGTCCCGGCCTGCGCCGCAACGAAGGGGTTTACAGTAGCCGAGCGTGCCGAGCAGGGCAAGAAGGGTGGGTTCCGCGCCATCTTGTTCATTGCTGCTTTTGCGCTCCCGGAGCCTGATAAGGACCTCTTGACTTCCTTTGGTGGTACCTTTCCAGCTTGGATGAAGTATGAGGAGAATTACACTGGGGTATGTATTTGTCCGATCATCCAGAGTAGCGAGATGAGATACAAGCGGGGGTGCGATTGTGAGAAGAGCGCGGATGGAAATGCTGAGAAGAGAATTGGCTAATCAAAAGTGCCGTGTTTGCGAATGTATAGAACAAGTCGACTTTTGTGCACGACACGGCGAAATTCGCATTCTTTAGCGACGTACCGCAAGAAGATGCGGATAAGTATTGGGCTCTCCTCGAAGAGCAGTCGCAGGACGCATATGAGACGCCGGTCGACACGGTCCCGGTGAACTGTGGCATCCCACACACGTTTTTAGTCTGTGAAAATGGTGCGTCGCATGCGTCTCTTTTCTCTGACTCATTCTCAAGAGCCTGCTACTGATGGCCGACACAGACCAAGCCTTGCTGTTGCCTTTCCAAGAGTATATTCTGTCAAAGATACCAACTATGAAGATAGAGCGGTGTTCTTCGGGTCACAGCCCGTTCATCACGCAACCGGAGCGGGTTATAGAAGTGTTGTCTAAGATGTAGAGGTTTTGAAATTCATGATTTGGATGATACTAGAAGACATAGAGATTGCTATATACAGTGAGTCCATGCGAGAGACTGTGGCATGAATTCTAGATCAAACGATTTTTGCCGTCACTTGTATTATTATCAGGAAAGGCAGAAATGAATCCTAAAAGTAACGCCTAGCGATCATCATAGTAAACTGACGAACCCATCATCCAGAAGCCCGAGCCCGATCAAACCGCAACACACTTTGCATCAACACCGCAGCTCCCAAAGCACAATCCTCAGGCGTAGTGTACTCCTCAGGATTATGGCTAATGCCACGTCTCGACGGCACGAATAGCATACTAGTCGGACAGCGCCGGCTCGTATAAACACTATCATGTCCCGCACCACTCGTCATATCACGAACAAGGCTCTGATCCCCCGTGACTGCCACAGCAGAAGCTCTCACAGCCTCGATACAAGACGCATGAAACTTCGTCGCCGGAGAGTCACTATCCATGCGCCAGGAAACGCTCAGTGGCTCGCTCCCGGGAGTTGATCCGTCCAGTAAACCGCCGACATTCTCACCTGCCGCGAGACGGGCAAAATCAGCCTTGAGATCCGCCTCAAGCGCACGGACCGTCTCATCCACGGGCGCGCGAACATCCAGCGAGAATTCAACCACGCCAGGAATCGTATTCGTGCTCCCAGGTTCGAGTCGTAGTATACCAGTAGAAACGACCGCGTCATGCCTCACAGCAAGACGGTGCGAGTGTGTAATGAGTCTCGCAGCAAGCAGCATAGCGTCGGCGCGGTTCGCCAGCGGGGTAGTGCCGGTGTGAGCATCCCGCCCGTCCACCCTCACCGTGAACCAGCGGTAGGCCTGGACGCCGCGGACGACGCCAATTCTCTGGCCTGTGGACTCAAGGATGGGACCTTGCTCAATATGAAGCTCGAAGTGCGCCGCCATAGGGCTGGACTTGTGCGAGGCCGGTAGGTCTCCGAGGTAGCCTATGCGCTCGAGCTCGGAGCGCATCGTTGCGGTGCCTGAGCCGACTTCGCGGAGGGAGTGTGCATGGTGTTCGGAGATCGCGCCGGCCCAGACTCCAGAGGATATCATGCTGATTGGAAAACGGGCGCCTTCTTCACTAGAAGAGCGTGAGTGTCTCATACACGGTATCCTTTCGTAATATGTACATTGTTGCATTGAAGAAGAAGATAGGGAAAGGGGCAAGACTTACTTCGTCCAATTAACAACGCCAACAGGGAACTCAGTCTCAAAATGATGCTCCTTCAAAACTTTTAACATCTCAATCCCAGCCTGAATACCCAGTATTCCATCATATCTCCCACCGCTTGGCTGCGTATCAAGATGCGACCCAGCGAATGTCGCCAGTCCTTCCTCGCGACCGGGCCGTACGGCGAAGATATTCCCCATGCTATCGACCTGGACGTCGCATCCGAGTGATGTCGTCGTTTCTACGAACCAGTCGCGCGCTTTCTTGTCCGTGTCGCTTAGTGCTAGGCGGGACATACCGGTTTCGTTTGGTTGACTATTTTCGGTTGAGGATTTTGTCAGCTGGGATGGATGAAGGGTCTGCGGACTAATGATGAGGGAATGTGGGCAGAATAGGTATTACCTCCCCCATTGCTTCCCTGTACCCCATGCGCAAGTCTCATGCAGCGTCTCCATAAGTCTTCTTTCATTGACTTTCAGTGCTTCGATGTCGGTTGTGTGCGGTTTGCTCGCCGCAGTGGTGAGTGGCCGCATGCTGTGAAGCCGGCATCTCCGCAGCCCAGGCGAAGCCGGGATGCAGGCCGTGGCCCTCCTCATCACCTTGACGGAGTGCATCGTAGCGCTGTGTCCGTATCACTCTGGCGTTTTTCTTTGGTATTTCATGGAGGATCTACTCACATATAATTTGATCACACTCAGCGACTTATTCAAGACCTATTTTATCTGCAACAAGTGGTTGTAGCGGCATGAAACCCTGGGTCGATATCGGATGTAGGCGTATTAACCCCACACTTCTCAACAGTGGTTTACTTACCGTTCATAGCGACGCCGACATGTCAAAGATAGTAACTAGGACTATTAAAGGACGGTCTATTTATGAAGTATTTAGCGATGCCATTCGAAGAGTTTATTATCAATGAGTGCACTGTAGCTGCTCGCATCCGTTCCTTAGATCGTCACAAAAGCTGGAAATGTTTCGATGCGAGCCACCCATTGTCAAACAGCAATTTTGGGTTGTGGTATGAGTGATGAATATTGAGGGGTCAAGAAATGGATCTTTCGTTCCACGCTTAATCCTTCATCTGTCGTACATTCAGATTGACCCGTTTGTTCTGCATCCAACCCTTCCAACCCTCAAATTGCTCACCTTCAGCCGGCCAGTCCGCGAGGAATTCTGGGCAGGTACCCTTGAGGACCTTCGGCACACCATGCCAAGCATACCGTGAGTCCTCGCTCATATAGATGGCATCACCAGATCTCAAACGGAGCAAGAGATATTGTTTCTTCTTCTCACTCTCGGGTTGAGAACCATCCTCCACACCGTTAGCCTGCGAATTCTCCTCTTTCCCATAATCATTCGGCGCGATCATGAAAAGCCCATCACAACCCAAACTCAGACTTACAAGGCCCTTGTCCGTCTCCTCGCTCACGTCTCGGTGCATCATCATTGTGTCGCCAGGCGTATAGAAATTGACAATGGCAGCCTCAGCGATGGTGTCGGGGAACAGAGCCTGTAGGAAACCGGCTATATCCTTCGGGAAGTCAGGTGGGAGCTCTCCTGGGTATATTCTATCAGTCCAGTTGTATTGCCCGCCGAGAGTGACCCAGGATAGGCGCCGGTCGAGGACTTGTTTGATTGATAGGGGTTTGTGGACTTCTGGGTCCTTGGGTTCGAACTTTACTGGTGAATCTGGGGGGTAAGAGAAGAATGAGGTAGAGTCTTCACTGCTAGATTCTCTGTAGGGGAGGTTGAAGTGCAGATGTAGGTTTGTTTGATGTGTGGGGTTTGATAGATCTCTGTGTACCATTTTCGATAAAAGAGCTTTCTGCTCATCCGGAGGGACTAGTGAGGGTACAATAAGAAGACCTGATATCAAGATCAATATCTCATTATCGTTGGCAGAAAAGAAGGGAGAATTACCTGGTAACAGTGAGTGAAAATATATAGGAGCATCTTTCAGCTCTTTTTGTGAGCCCCAGGGACAGCCGTGAAGACTCTCAAATGACTGCTTTATCTTCTCACGAGGAATGTGGCCTGCAATATGAAAGTCACTAGACAGGTTGGAAGTGTCTAATTCATCTATGTCTGGGTGGTCTCTGAACTGAGTGTGATCTGTCCGCGAATAGATTTTCCATTGTGCTTTTAGTTGGTCGGATGGCTGCTCGTGAGCATCCAGAGTGGTAAGATCAATGGTCATAGTTTTTTCCTTCGTTGTTCCCTCGCGCAATGTCAAAATCTGTAGCTGAGAAGTTGAATATAGATCCCTCAGTCTCTATGAGTGTCTTTGCGCGTTGTCACAGGTGAGTCGAGATGTGAAATCAAAGAAAGACTGATAGGTAGGGATAACTGTCTTTCTCATCAGCACCTTCCAACGACACACTAAAAGTATGGAGGGGCAATGCTGCACAATGGAAGGCCTCGATTTAGCGCTAGAGGAGGGGCATCGGCGATAAGATAAGATACGAAGGTGGAATAAGTTAGGTAGTACTAGGATAACTCTCGGGCAGGGCAGTTTCGCGTAATTGTCGCGTTATTTACACTGGCAGGTGCATGACAATACAATTCAGTGTGTTTACATACATCTTTTAATTTGACAACAAACTGTGGACCAGCAACCACCATCGCCAACACCACCAACCATCTTCACAGCAAGCCAATGGTGGTTTGTCTCGGACAGCCGACAAGCTTTGAGCAATTGCGACTATTCCACTGCTAATGGATTCCTAATCAAACCTCCTTCGCATTCTCTATTGTCTCTTTGCGCCTTGTCATTCATCTCTTTTCCGCTCCCTCTCTATTCCGGTTGCCCCTCGTTTCACACCCAATCATCCACCCCGCCAACCGATCAAAAGTCACCACTCCCATTTTAATACTTCCATACCCAATACAGACAAATTTGATCCCTTCCATTCTCGTCTCTCGGGCTCCACATCGTCAATTCCTTAGTCGTCGCATCTGCAATCATGGAGAACTACCAGAAGCTCGAAAAGATTGGTGAGGGTAAGTCAAAAATGATACACTGTTGTCCTCCAGCTTGCAGCTCTACCTCTAAGAGACCACTTACACGAGCTCTCGCTCACCTGTCCTGTCATGTCTTTAAATAGGTACCTACGGAGTCGTCTACAAGGCCCGAGACCTTGCGCACGGCGGCCGCATCGTTGCGCTGAAGAAGATCCGCCTCGAAGCAGAAGACGAGGGTGTCCCTAGCACTGCCATCCGCGAGATCTCCCTCCTCAAGGAGATGCGCGATCCCAACATCGTCCGCCTCTTCAATATCGTGCACGCCGACGGTGCCAAGCTCTACCTCGTATTCGAGTTCCTCGACCTCGATCTTAAGAAATACATGGAAGCCCTGCCTGTCAGTGACGGCGGCCGCGGCAAGGCTCTTCCTGAAGGCACCGGTGTCGAGCTCGGACGGCTGGGTCTCGGTGACATGATGGTCAAGAAGTTCATGAGCCAGCTCTGCGACGGCATCAAGTACTGCCACAGCCACCGTGTCCTGCACCGCGATCTCAAGCCCCAGAACCTGCTCATCGATCGCGACGGTAACCTCAAGCTGGCTGACTTCGGTCTCGCCCGCGCCTTTGGCGTCCCCCTGCGAACCTATACCCATGAAGTTGTCACACTGTGGTACCGCGCCCCTGAGATTCTTCTTGGTGGTCGCCAGTACTCGACTGGTGTGGATATGTGGTCGGTCGGGTGCATCTTTGCCGAGATGTGCACTCGTAAGCCTCTGTTCCCCGGTGATTCCGAAATTGACCAGATTTTCAAGACTTTCCGGTATTACACCATCAACTTTCGAGTTACTTTGGAATTTTTACTAATCAACCCTTCAACAGCCTCCTTGGTACTCCCACCGAGGACACTTGGCCTGGCGTCACTTCCTACCCCGACTTCAAAGCTTCATTCCCCAAATGGATCCGCGACGAGTCTCTGCCCCTGTGCTCCAACCTCGATGAGGCCGGTCTCGACCTTTTAGAGTCCATGCTTATCTATGACCCGGCAGCTCGAATCTCCGCCAAGATGGCTTGTCAGCATCGTTACTTCAACGATTTCACGAGGCCTCAACATCCCAGCTCGACTGGATACTCCTGAAGAAAGCATAGTCAAGGGATAAGCTTCTCCAAGAGCTTAGCTTTGAAGGCTTTGTGGGACATTAATGGCTTCCCGTCTCGTGAACCAGATAAAATGTCTCCACCCTTGTCCTGTACCCTCAACTGCCGATCAGGGTATGTGTAATATACCGTCTCGCTGGCAAAACATCAAACTCGTGTTGATGTAAGACATTGGCATTATGGCCTGGACCTTGGCATCTCGCCCTTTCTTTGATCGTGTTTGATATCGGAAGGCGTTGGAGGGGATATCCAGGTATTTGAGTGGAAAACAGGGATGCATAGAGATTTGATGAGCAAAGAAATTCCTTTCTATTAGTTCTTGACTTCCCTCCTTTCGATCTGGGCAGTATAGGTCAGGTCACGGCACTTCGTCTTGATGACTTAGATCTGCCCCTCTATTCGAAGAGGGGTCTTGCCAATGAATAAACAAAGTCCACCTAACATGTGAGAATGGCTGTGCAGTCTGTGATATCATGCTTCGTGCCATGCCGTGCTTATAGTAGTCTAAAGTCCTCTGTCAACGTTTGGGGTTGGACTGGAGTCTGCAGGCCGAAAATTTGGGGGTTAGATTGTGGCTCAAATATATAGTTGGATTCTAGGTACAGTAGAAGATTGACTTGGCCTCTACTTCACTCCAAGATTCTTGTCGGAGCCCCTCTAAATGCTGATGGCCTTGAAATGCTGCCAGAATGAAGTAGGGCCGCCCTCTATACACTCATTACAGGAAGGAGTAGCTTCTTTAAAAGTCGTCGGTTCTCATAGCCGTATCTGTATACTTGAATATAATTATGAGGCTAGGATAGTCATCTCAAGCAGGTTTATAAAAACAAATCGGCCTATGTATGGTTCTAGCATTCGAGCAGTCTATGTTAACTTAGTTGTTGTCTTATTATAACGGTTTGCAAATGGTATATCATTATGATGATGTTTGAAGGGCACAATCTACTTGGAAGAATAAACTGAAGTTCATCCTAAATAATCCAGAGCGGTGAACCTGAACATACCTTATGACTCCTATTATCTCGACATATCGTATGCCGACTCTATATTCGGAAAATCTATTTATTTAGAGGATCGCACCGAAACCATTCTGTTGAATACAATCAGACAGAAAGCGTTTAGAGATGGGATAATTGACAAAGAAAATATCCCGAAGACAGCAGCAGCGAAGCTACTCAACCGATGACTTGAACAAAGCTGTCACCTTCATATATGCGAAGGATATCTTTCTTTGAACCAACTTCCATGCCCTGTGATGGAGTTCCTTTTCCTTAGTTATTTGGTTACAATATTGCTTCAGTATGCGTATATATGTCAATGGATCCTATTTCTAATCTAACAACTAAATTTTTGAATGAATCATTATATTCAGAACTACATTTGTACATACCTAGCTCCCACGGAAAAACTATAAATGTGCGTGACCGCCAAGTTCGAACGTTCGGACTTTCAAGTGTTGTATCTCAATGTTGGCAAACCGGAAGCGGAGAACTCAATCTCTAAGCCAGCTCGCGCACGAGCCGCATGCTGAACAAACTCAAAAGCAATCCTTTGCTGAATCTTTAAACATACAGGCATGACAACTCCTACTGCCTCACCTGATACCGCTTAAGTGCCTTGCTTTAGAACCTGACCTAAAGGTCCAAGGATTCGTGTAGTTCCAATTTCAAAAGCCGCCCCATATGGCTGCAGACGGGCAATGCCAGAGACCAGCAGAATTCCTTAAGACAATAACATCATGCATTTCCCAAATTACAGTTGTAAACAAAAAAAATAGCCGACTAGCAAGCGCGCGTCGAAGAAGAAGAACTCGGGATCCGACCTCGACATACGTAGGTAAATTTAGAACTAGGAGGATCTAATTAGCTGCCGGAGGTGCTAACTCAGCCATGATTGGCCCCAGAGCCGCGACTTCTAAATCTGGTCAGACCCTTGTGTTGAGCGTTAAGCGATTCACCAGCCCCCATTGGCTCGTTCGGACTAAGCGCGGTATCGGGTCTCGGTAGCTGCCGGATTCTTAAAATTTTAAGAGTACAGTGTAACAGGTTGGTCTCTGCTGCCCGATTACAGGGAGACAGAGAAGTATGCGTCGCCGAGCGCTTGGGGAGATTTGATGGGTTCACTGCGTCAATGTTTTGTTTCTATTCTTCTCGCTACGTATGTGTGCATACGCAACATATTAACCTTAGACAAGGGTTTTACGACGAAGGGCCTGAAACGCGCGAATGCCCAATAAATTCCAGCTAGAAGGAATGGGGCGCGCATACGCAAAGCGGGTTGCGACACCTGTCGCCGCCCATCTTATTCGCAGACCCAGTCTCAATGGATGGCACGGACGGGATCTTTGACACAAATTTAGGTATGGCCATCCATCGCGGCGGCCGCTTAATGGGTGCCTACCTACTTAGAATTGAAATCTTCATCATTTGAATGCAGGGAGGAATGTTATGTAATTCATGACCTGCATAATTCCTGGGGTAGATCAAATGGGTCTGTTTGAGATAGCCGCCTGATTTTCTCTTACCTCGCACTGCCTACTATCTGCCTACCGCCAGAGCTGTGCCTTCTATTACTATTGTTGTGCCGCCATTACTTTGCTGCTGCTACTGCTGCGCACCGGAACCGCGCGCACCCGGTCAGCGGGAAAGTTACATGTCGTGTGCATCAGACGCCGCTTTCCTAAGTACCAAATGTCGAGTAACTGATGTTGATTATGACGAGAGGCATCCAAACAAGGAAAAGCCTATATCGCATGTTGTTTGTTGCGTTCTTCTAAAACACACATCCTCAGTCTTCTCGGGATAGGATGGGGGTTGCCGATATTGACGGTGCCATCGCGGAAGGCAGTGTGGATACACGGAACTCATATCCAGTACGGGACTGAAGGTTACCTCTGGAATAAGTTCGGAGGGACGGAGGAGTTATTTTTCTTTTTTTTAACTTCTCCTTAGGTGCTCGTCTGAGCCTAGCATATTGAGATTCTCAAAATAGTTTTCTTGGAGGCGCGTTGAATGACGTTGACGGGTATTTTCGGGCTCCGTACCATTGAAGGTTTCGCTAGCTTGACCGAGGAAAAATCTCAGCATCGGCCTGTGCGAGAAATGCATCTCCGGTGCGGGAGGGTGCGCCTCAGCGGCATTCACACGTTTTCTGACAGGTGATCTTTGCCTTGCAAATGATGGGCGCCCGTTTGCCTATCAGATCCATGTCCTGATGCTTTTAAGTTGGAAAACAACATCTGATCAAGTTTACCGATGGCTACACACAAATATGCATGGACAAGCAGGCTGTTAAAGCGGCTTTCGCCTGGGGTGAGATTTCTGCATGTGTCGCTTGTGAACAGCCGTCCAATGAATGTTGTGATAAAGCCGTTTCAATATAAGCATGTTCTTGCCGATTACCAATGATGCCACAAACCAAAGGCGAGCCTGACCCACCAAAGCTTATACGGCGTCCTTCTTAGGTGTATGCCGATGTCAGAAAGTGCACAAGTGGATCGCGACGCCGAACACTTCCGGCCTATGAAAAGTCTTCGGTGCGCACCTACCCCGGCGTCACAGGGCTTGCTGAAAGGTTGACTTCCGGCCATACCGCAAGGCATAGCAGAATTTGCTTCTCCGTACCACAGGCTTGCAGCACACTGCCGATTGGCCTAGCTTGAACTTACAAAGAACCTACATCCATACCTTTGACAGACGGTCGGGCACTCGTCGAATCGTGTGGCTTCCCAGGAGCCAATCCGATTGATATCAGACATGCTTCAGCTCCCTTTTGGTTGTCTATTAGGTTGCGCGCTTAAAAAATCTGCCAGAAGCCGACGGATACATGGAACTTCCTCAATCCGACGCCTTCTTTTGGTGCCAAACCTGGGGCTAGGACTTCCTATGATATGACCTGAACGTTGCAGTAGCATTGTTTCTAGAGACAATCTTGGAAAATTGATGGTTGCCCCTATTCTAAGGGGTTCTTGATACGATCAAACAGAACTGGTAGGTATGATGCAAATGGGTGGACTGGGACGACCATCAACCTGCGACATACATACAAGCGAGTTCGTGTCTGCTGGTTTGGAGGGGTAGCAATGTCCAGTTACGAGGTCCATCGCGGGGTTGCGCGAGACAAGCAGGGGGCCAAGCCACACTAGACTCCACTGGCTCAGAACAAGACTCCGTGAACTCCGTTGAGGGAGGACTCGTCATTGTGGCGTAGAGGACTATCAAGAAAATCTTAGCTGATGGAGGCTGTGGCTCAGGCCGCGGGATAAAAGTTGGAACTTGGCGATGGCGAGAATGCGTAATGTTCTCAGACGTAAGCCACACTGGTTAGGTTCCCCCCACCCTCACTGACCGAGCTAATTCGTAGGCTTGCCCCAACCAGTCCACAACCGAGGCCTTGTGACGTTTTCTTCCACAGACGGTCAGAACCAACCTCCCCATCTCTTCTGGTGTCAGGTGGGCTTGATTCGTGTTTATGGATGGTGTGCATTGTTGATTGTTGTTCCTGGTCTTGTTGATAGTGACCTTGGTCTCGAGACGAGATAACAAGATTCACGATCATTTGATAATCAGACACCGACGATCATGCATAAATCTGTCGCACGGTACCCAACCACTCAGTGATATGGGGTTGCTGAGATCACATTGTTTATTTTGATGTGTTGTCATATTCAGTTGTTGTCGTTCCCAGCCACGAGGCCGGAGTCATCCATCATTCTTCATGTGGGCTGGCGGGCGATCAAGCGGTCCCCAACCAAGCCGACCGCAGGACAACAACAAACTCGATGTCCATTTGGTCAAGCCACGAAAGGCATCACGCACGTTATGGGAATCGCATGCTATAATCTCCGTCATATAATAATGTCCCACGAGTCATAATAGTACACTAGGAGCTCCAGCTGTCGCGCATTCTATTGCATCTCCATTTGGGCGTTCATCTTCATTGGATCCCGAGGGAGCTGTGTAGGGCCTAGAGCGTTTCGTTTCAGAATAGCCCGGGCCAATAGCGGTGGTGGTCAGCGATCTGGATCGGAGGATGCCCCGTCGCCAACACCTGTTCAACACTCCTTTTCGGGTATGGCGGCCCAGGGGCTCCATCACCCCGGGGAGGTCTCGGGCTTCTAGTGCTTCCTACCGATGAGGATTATGGAAATAGAGGCATCCGTCGCGGAGCGAAATTGGACCAGCGGTGAGGTGGTGATGCGCACAAGATAAAGCATCAACATATGCAGTTTGGTATGAATAGGCAAGTATGGACTTGATGTGAGATTAGGAGGACGAATGACAAGTTAGTCTACCAATTTACGCTGCCCGTAGAGATATGTCATATTGATGCATTGCATGTTGATCATAAATCATGGAAGTGGTGGCGGAGAGGCTGGATATCAGAATGGCAATTAAATGCAGATGCAACTTGTGGTGTGGCAGACATAAGTCATGTCAATCTAATTCATGCTTGGAGAACTCCAGATCTCTTGGCCTTATAGTAAGCTGGCAAAGTCATTCAATGGAGTATTCCGTGTAGCGTTGAGGTAATAGGAGGTAGCCCAGAGGTCGGGGAATCATCGAAATCGCGTGGATATCGAGGTCTGAAACTTCACCTTGATGTTACGATGGAGGACTTGATGAATTCAGTTGAACTACCGAGAACCCCCATTTACCTTCTCCGCAAATCACCTGCGTCGCCGAGCGGGTGGCTGTGAAGGCGATATTCAGGAGGTCAGGGGTGCAGGTGTATTATATACCAAGATGAGGTGCATGGTACGCCTCAAGAAAGCGGGTGGGCTTATTATTAATCAATTGCATGGTGCATCATCCACCATAGTGGCAAGCTCCTAGATTCCAATCATTTGGTCTTCGCCATCAAGAGTTTTGCTTGTTCGTCGCAAGTATCAATGGATGCCTGCCTGTTTGGTATTCAGGGTGTCGGTTCCCTGTCGGACAAATCGTGACACGGAGCACAGCATGTAATGAAGATAGGCAGGAGATACTGGCAATTACACCCTGCCCTGAGATCATCGCGTCGAGTTTTTGAAACGCCTTCAAGTCAGGTGCCGCATTAGGAAATTGACAAAATTCTGGTAGATTGGAAGGAGCCAGACTGTCTCTTTTCGAAATCGATATTGCTGTGTGCGCGCAATGCAATGCAATCTTTACTCTGCTATCACATGCCTATCAAGTTTGTTGTTTAGAGATATTTGGCCTCCTTGCTTTGTCATTGAGGTTCGGAGAGCAGACAACGATTACTAGTCATAGCGTGCATCGTGTGCTGCCTCTTTACCTATCATCACGGGTTTAGCAGTGCTAACCCAAACTTACACGAATTGTACGTCTGGATGACGGCAGACGGATGCAACACTGAGAATGGCATTTCTGTCTCGACGACCTACCGCTTTTTGAAGATGAATAGAGAGTACCTCTACAGCGTACGTGTTTGACTGTTTCAAAAGATAGCAATGTGTACGTCTCGGTATTTTGCGGGCACCGAAGTGGACGGTTTTTGTTTCGAAGATGCTTGCACGTACATTAGGCACTTCGGATGACAACCCATGTCTAGAAACAAATCGTCAAGTACGGTTACCGGATGCAGGATGTGTCGCTTTGACTTCGAGATGAGTATTGCCATCTACTAGTCATATTTAAATCGCCATCAATGCCGATGTGAACAATGGGCATACATTGGAGCGTCTTTATAGCATTGCTGCAGCATATCGTGTTCATGCGTCTACATTTGCATGAGTTCCTGGCCTGAACAGGAATGTTGATCTTCTCGGTTACTTCCAATAGTCGGGCAATAGCACAGATCACCATGTAACATAACAAAATGTTTAATTGAGTGTCTCCCTGACAATCATGCCCATACTCGTACTCCATGTTAAAAAAACGAGTTTGTTTTTTTGCCCTTGGATCCTGATCAGGCTTGAACTCGCCATCGCATCCATGGCCATGTAGAATAATACCTGCCACTTGATTCGCTATGGCACTCCGACGGTGTTTTGCTGCTGAGTTGTAAAGAGTCATTCCACGTTGGCAGCCGATAATTGGATAGTCGAAGACTTTGAGCCAGCCACCATCCTGACGCACGAGCCAGAAACAATTAAAGCACCATCAAACTAGCGGTGGTCTTGACAGTCGAATCGTTTGACGACGAGTCGTGTAGGTTTCGACAGCGCAGTGGATTGAAGATCCACCCAAAATGCTTGGCTTTGGGCATAACCCCCCGCACTGTCGCTTGTTTCATGTCTTCATGGCGCTGGCCCGCTGTCCAATGAATCGTCGGCGCCTGTAAGTCCTCAGCCTCTTCAATCAAAGGGATCATGCCGCGGCGCGTCGCTCTGCAGTTAAATGGGCGGCCACTTAGGACCATTCATTTCTGGTGGTCCCGACCATCTAGGGGCGATACTATGATTAACCACGCTTCGTTTGAGCAACCGCGTTCAACTCTGTATCCGCTGGTCTAGTTGTCTCAATGGGTACCAGGGGGCCAGCATGATTCGTTCGTTTCAATCCAGGTAGATACAGTGTCCCTTGGCGATTCGCATGTAGGGATTTTAGGTGAATATAATGGAAATTCGAGACACTTATATTGACTGCTGGATTCCCGGGCATCAATCTCATACAACACCTATCTCATCCTTCCCTCATCCTATCCCGACAGCACTATTGAAGGGGTCGAGTTACGAGTATCCGTCATTGCGACTAATACGAGACTCACCCATCTCAAGATACAACTCCCTTCCCATACCATTAGACTCCGGCTAGTCTACTTTCTTTGAATATTACATCAATACTGCAACGGCAGCCCCAACGGACTATTTGACGCTTTAATTGCTAAATACATTCTTTATAACAAATCTCTTCTTGATGAAGATCGGCCTTTTTTCTACGACATCCTGTGCTCCTTAATAACACATCTCAAAGACGCATTTATATCTGGACTGCACACCCCAGCACTACATCTCTTTTAACTTGGATCATTCATTTCGGCACAGGACACACAGTTACTCACAAGACAAGCCACTTCTCGATCACACTGGTCACACGAACTCGGCTGTTGGAAGTTGGGAGAAAAAAGAGTTTCTGATCAAAGCGATAACGGTCGTTGGTTGTAGAGGAAGCCAGAACAGAAAGCATCTTCTGATATTTATTTGCCCTGTTGCCTCCTTGCGCCTCGAAAGCTTCGCAACCATTGTTTCCACATAAAAGAACCGTCGTCAGCTTTCTCGGCAGTGCATCGTTCACTATTTCGAATTATTGTCAGATCGCCAGGCAACAGCTTCGTGCACCGTTCTATCCACATACTCTCTTTTAGCAAACCGAAATTTGATCCCGCAGGTACGGAATATCCATCGGCCACCCACGCAGCTACTGTGGATTCTTTCGCTTTACGCGTATTGAATCCTCGTATACCGTATCCCTATCTCATCTATCTCACGCAGCAGCAAGTGCCAAGCCAGTCAGTCAGTAAAATCGATTTACGTTCGACAGCTACCGCAATAGCGAAAAAGCGCGAGTCGCGGTAGTGTGCCAGTTCAATCGGTAGAGCAAACGGTATTTGCTTTTCGACTTGCTGCATTTGCATTAATACTCGGGTTGACGAAGAGAGCGACCGGAGCATCCACTGCCGGCTGAGCCCGACCGACCCCCTGCATTTTTCAGAGAAAGAGAGAGGGAGGGGATACGTAGCAGGTACGTACCATTTCTTGGCACCGCAGCGACCTGTCAGTTGACTGACCGTCTGTTTAAGACCCGTGACTACCCACCTCCCTGAAGGATAAGACATACAGTCGGCGCTGCCCCCCTGACAAGGCCCACCAGCCCACCATCCTAGCATCCAGCCCAGCCCAGGCACTTCGTGTCAGCCGTCGAACTGCAGCGATCGCCAACCCCTGTCTTACCTGAGAACCCACCCCCGGCCCAACCAACTCCAGTCAACAAATACATACATAGGACCCGAGACCGCACTCAGCCTCGACCGTCATCACGTCACCTAGTATTTGTTGTTTTTTCTCCTTCAAGCATAGAGCTGGTCCTCACTAGCACTGCGCCTGGTCTCTTTTATAACACCCGCCCTTGGGTCTTACGATACATCCCTCTGGTACACTACTACAGGCTACCACTAATACTATACCTCTATTACACATCCCTCGCCACACTCTTGGGTCATATATACCAAGCTCCCTTCCCACCATCTTCCCCGGATTTTCACTCTCTTCCAACTGTGACATAACGATCAGGAAGAATATCCTCTGAAGGCGCTGTTGTTGTGTGGGACTATATACATCCGCACATCTGCTTCACTTCGACTCACATACACTTACACAATATGTCTTCATCATCATCGAGGTTAAGGTTGGGTATGGAGGAGTTGAATGCCCATGCTCTCGAGCAGTTCATTCATACTCCCGTCAGTCATGACATGATCCGCTATTTGGCTGAGGCGGCTTCCGGAGTGATCCAGTGCGACCCAACTATGATGCCGCCACCAGCTGAGTACAGGACCCGGCAGCCCACGCCACCTCGCACCCCCTCACCGCAGGCTATCCGATGCGACGACAGCAGCTTACCGACACTAGAGGAGTTTATTACGCAGTTGGTTGTCTCGTCCAACGTGCAGGTCCCTACTTTAATGTCGACACTGGTCTATCTGACTAAGCTCAAGTCTCGACTACAGCCTATGGCTAAGGGCTTACGATGCACCACCCATCGCATCTTCCTGGCCGCTCTAATCCTCTCTGCCAAATACCTCAACGATAGCTCCCCTAAGAACAAGCACTGGGCTAACTACAGCCATATCAACTGCGAGTCTTACAGCTTTGGTTTCAGCCGAACTGAAGTCAACCTCATGGAGAAGCAGCTTTTGTTCTTGTTGGACTGGGAACTAAGAATCACCGAGGAAGATCTTTACCGGGAGTTGGAGCCATTTTTGGCACCCATTCGTCACGACATTGAGGCAAAGTTCATTCGCCGCTGGGAACGAAAGCAGGAGCAGAAGAGGAGAGAAGAACTGGCTGCTGCGAGACAATGCGTCTCACCTCCCGGATCCCGCGGCAGTTCCCGATCGCGCTCCGGTCAACGGCTTCCTGTCCCTCCCCCCAAAGATACGATCCGCCTCGTCCGAGATGTCAACTCAGCATCACCACCACCTGGTCTTGCTCACAGCTACAGCTCATCAATTAGCAGTGTCGGCAGCTCTTATGCCTCGTCACTCTCATCGCGTCAACATTCGCGATCCTCGACACCTCTTTCTTACCATGACGCGGAGCCAATCATTGCTAGCTACGGTGAAAACTCACTCTATGAATCCCCTGAAATTATTCCCGAGATGCCTTCCAAGGCTATCATGACAGCAAGGAATGGTCGTGGAAAGCAACTGCTTCCCTACGAGATCAGCGCTGACGACCTTCGAGAGCTGCAAGACGGTACTACCAAGGCTAAGCGCCCTCGGACAAACAACCGAGTCTGGAACCGCATGCTCAATGCCATCCAGGTTCAGTAAGCCATTCTAAGTTCAGGTTTTCTTCGAGGTGTAAATTTTCTGTGGCTCTTTTCTTTTGTTAATGAGGAGGATTCGCATCAACCGCATCTAACATACGAGTCACGATAAAATCCGACTTTCGCTCTTGGTGCATCTATTTTTTTCTATCATCGCTTGCATTTGCATACTTAGCGAGGCGTTTGGGTGAACCGGTTGAACGGAATCGGTAGAAGAAGGCAAGGGGCCTTTTTCGCTCAATCCGGCCAAAAAATATTTCTGGAGGCAAGACACTGTTTGCTTTTCTCCGCATTTCTATATTGTGTTGGGCAAGACATGGACGGGACTAGGGCAAAGGGATGGATGGAGCACCGGTTTTGGGCGAACTCACTTTATAGAAGATACACACTGGTGGAAGATACCTTACTACCTAATGATGGTGGCTGGCTGGTTTGGAATCGGCTACATACTGACGAAGGTGGCATTCAGAATGAAGTATTTGCATTGCATTGCTACGGCGTATTAATGTTTGTTCGGAGATCTCAGGGTATTACGAGAGGGGGTTTAGATAGATACCTACGTGCCTATGCGCGTCAATCAATTAACTGACGACGCGAGCGTCGCCTTGCAAATACCTCAACCTTGTCTTGTTTATCCGGTTACTTCCAACGTGGTCTCCAAGTCTTGGCCCTGAGTCCATTTGCGCCTCAATTCAATGGTAACACACTAGGTGACTTTAGCATACCGGTTTCTTACTAGACCAAAACGCCCCGTTAGGCTCCCGGCCAAACGGCAGTTGAGTCCATGTATGCATTTGTAAAATTCACTCATGATCGGTGTTACTCTGGAATAAAAAAGATCAGCTCCGACCTTATCAAGTCAAATATACAACCCAGATTCCTGCAAGTTGTGTGCCAAGACCAAAATGCTGAAAAGGGCTGACTGCGAGTCTGATTCTGGCAGGCAGGGGTACAAGTCACAAACCCAGCAGAAGAGCGTTACTCGGTTCACATTCTCCGAAGGGGTAGGTAATTACCAGTTTGTGCCCCGACTGTGACGCACACATGCTTTAGGAATTGTCTTGTAATAGCACCTAACGACAGGCATCAAGGTCTACCTACCTAGCTTGAGAGTCCTGCCCCGTAATCAGCGTTTGTGCTTACAGGTGACCGTTTCCAAGGCAGGCAAACAGGACCACATTAGCATGCTTCCTTCGGTTTATTTGGATCTCCTAAAAGCGCAACTGGTTTATTTTTAAAGTCAAATTAGTTTCATCAATGTCCTACCTTATGCGCCTATCGAGGGATCTTCATAGGATGTCCTAACGCCTTCAATGCCTACTGGATCTAATGCATGATATACGGGGGATCGGAGATTATATGGAATCGTGGTGGTAGAAAAGATCAAGCAAGTTTCGCATTTGTTCATCTGGGTTCAATGGGTAACATAAGCCGCCAATTACTTGAAAAGGATTGATTTCTTACATCAGGGTTTCTTTTGGGTGTTGACATGGGACAGCGACCAGGTAGTAGGTGAATCTGGCCTAATGTTACCTGCCTGATAAGGTGCCGAGATCCTTGTAAGAGACAACATCAGAAAGGCAGACAGACACGAGGAAAAAAAACCGATGTTACCAAGGGCTTGATAGAGATAAGTCTCGGAAAATAAGATACGCATGCAGCCGAGTCTGTGCGATTGCGATGTTACGTTGGTACTCCGGGTTGTGGTGTTTGCACCTTTGTGTCCGCCTCTTATGAATGTTTGATATTGTCATGAATGACCTGTACAATCTGTCGGTTACTGTTGGGAAGAAGAGTGTCTGTTTGGCTTTGGCCTCCTTTGTTTATTTGCCGTCATTTGCGACCTGAGGCAAGGAGGCACTTGTTTGCCGCGCAAGAAAAAAAACAGTACAAACTAACAAAGTGGAAAAATCCCATGATATGACGTTCTGGGCTGAACATAACGCCTTGCGACTGTTAATTTTTACTAGGAGGTGGTGAGCTAGGTAAAATTATTGCGCGCGTGCGTGTCATCAAGCCATTGTCCTAACCTTGTGGTCGGATTAAGCCATGGGGAAAGCCCATGCGGGCAGATGCGGCTGAAGGTGGATGTTGGGAGTTGGAGCGAGTTGGCTTCTTGTGTCTTTCAGCTTTAGCACCCTTTTTGTTGCTTCAAGGTGCGAATGCTGTTGGTGCTCATCAGACTATAATAGCTGGTCTAACAGAGAATTCCTGCCTGTTATGCTGCGGGGCTATTATTAGTCAGTCAGTCAGCCGCCGTTGGAATAACAATCGGAGGATTTAGTGTAACGAACTACCGAAGGACAATGAAATTTTACATATCAATCAAGAAAGAACGACAGTCAGACCACAACACACTCGTCAGGTTAATTGTTGATCATTCAACGCACTTGGGTAACCATGCTCGGCTTTTGTCATGCGCCTGTGATCTTTCCCAAACGACATGAGGATCCTTCGGTGTCCCGAAACGAATATGTCAGTTTAGACATCTTTGATTACCTACCTTAAGTTAGCCTAAACACTGGTAGGATGTTTGGAATTGTTATTCCTACATGGAGCTTTATGCTTCGAGAACATGCCGGAGACGGGCCTTTCAGATCCTTCCGGATCGTACAGGACTCCAGGAAGTAACATCCTCGGCAAAGCCTTACAGGAAGCCCCCACGCAGGGGAAATCGAGGATGATCAAAGGGATGAGCGACGCCACAATCGCGATCTTAATGCGAAAGTGCGGCGCAGGACTTGGGACTAGATCGGGCATCAAGAACAAATTTGGCCACTTGATAGGATCCTTACGGTATATGAGTACGATAAGAGCTTTTCGCGAGAATCAACCTGCGACTATCCAACGGATTATGAGGATTGCAGCCGGAGGAGCTCGTGGTGATCCTCATCTTACCGCCTCGCAAGTTGAATCCCAGTGAGATGTCAGATACATAGATCAAGGACAAATAGCCCGTGGCAAGTGGCACATACTGTAAAGACAATAGGCCGATAGTGATCTTGAAATAGGGCTGGTGATGGTCGCGCTTACGGTCCAATGAGAAAAAAAGGCAGATTGACCCCGTTAGCTCTCCCTTCCGCGATTGCTTGCTCACATGCTCGGTGCCGCCTTCGCCGTGCATCATTCCACGACGTCGTGAAGGATTACGACTGGGGTAGCAATTTCTCATTCGACGGGCGGCTTGTTCCCCGCGAGATCTTCGGCCTGGGGGTCCATGTTGTACGACATAGCCACAAGCTACAATCGAAGCGAAGCTGAGGACATAATCAATGACAAGCCCCCGGCAGACAGAAATACTGCAGGCGGAATCCTAGCATGAGTGTAGGATTGCTGAATCGCGCCTTATTTCGACATTGCGATCCCAATTAGCCCTTGGGTCCGCTGTTGGCCTGCTAGGCGGCCGACATGTCAGATGAAGGGGCATTGAGGATAATTCATTCCTTTGTCAGCTCTGGCCTTTAGATTGGTATGGAGGCTTAGATCGCGTGAGTACTGACAGGTCAGCTGAACGCAGCTGGCAGTCTCTTGCTGTTCATAAGACCCGAAAGATCTATTTTCAGATGTAAAATATGGAGAACTCCAGGATCGAGATTTTGATGACGATGATGATACCATTAAGCTGACTGGCATGTAATCCATCATTCCTCAAAGAAATTTGCTCTCTCTGGAAGTGTGAATACCATCGGTCAATAGAATCCGAAAGTGATGAGCCAAATTGTGACACGTAGAGTGATTTGCGCACTCAGTTCTTTGAAAGTCATCTACAAGGACATGCTTTTTTGCAGCTGCTTACTATAGCCCCGAGTAGGTACGGAGCGTCGCTAGCAAGGTGCTGTTCAGCGTTCCAACCGACACTTCAACATCCAAAATGAAATCATTCTTAGACGATCCCTAAGGCTTTTTCGTCATAACTAGCTAAGAAAACGCAGAAGCATCGAGCTTTAGTCATGGTATACGGAGATGAATAATCTACGTACTTACGGCGTCTCCTTGCGGTAAGAGATTCGGATGAAGGGTCCGGTCGGATTCCCCCGCGCATTCGAAAACATCTGTTCTAGAATATTTCCTCATTTGGACAAGGTCTCTATTACTAGCTTTCTGCTCTCCTTCCTGCTAGAATTGGACCCATGCCTGAAGATCAATTCCAAAAATGAGTTCCCCTTTCAAAGAACGCTAACAATATTCTATGCTGGCCATAAATCTTGAAGTCCTGGCTATCCATGCATGATGGGAAGATTACTCGCCAACTGCCGCTTACGTACTCGATACTGGTCCGGTCCGTTGTGCACGAGCAGGGATGAATTGCTAACTCGCTGGAGTGTCCAAGCATGTTGGGGTTGTATGCCTCCTGTCAGCTGTTATGCCGACTGAGGTTACATTGACTCTTCAACATTCCAGGTGGGTGAGTAAACCTCTTCCTAGTGACTGCCTCCATACTATCCACCGCCTTCACATCGAGCTGTTCCACTTTGCGACATGACGCATGCTTTGCGGTTTTGGGGTACTCACAACCGCTTGTCTCCCTTAGCTCGAGACCTGCAGCCACCCGACCAAAGTCTGATATGACTTACTGTAATCCCTCTCATGCCAATACCGTTAAAGATTAGCCAATGGAACCCCAGACTGAGTTAGTGATAATATTATGCAGGGTCTTGCATCGACTAAGTTAAACGACAGGGCTAATCTGCACCTTCATAAGACGGGCTAACGGCCAATGCCGCTGGCGGCTCTTCATGGATCACACTCCATGTCGTCGACAGTTCCACTAGTGTTGCAGAAAGCGTACAGAAAAGTCATGGTAAACCGACAGTCCTGTGTAATCTTCAAGGTAGTGGCGCCCATAGGCGCCGGCAATAGATTTATGTACCTGACGAGGACTTCCTCCTACAATGCAGCCACTACTTCGTGGTCTCTGCCACCGACCTGAAACTCCCAGAACGTGGATACACTGTGTAGCGTAGTAACTTGTTGGCACGCTCAAGCTACTCCAAATTCTCTTCACCGCTTCTAACAGAACTCAACTCCCAAGACATCGAATCCTACATTGCGCAAGCCGTCCCACTCACGGCTGGCTTCGACCTGTTGCGTTGCCCCTGGCAAGATCATCCGAAATCGCACCCTTCTTCACCTCCTCACGCCAAGTAAGCCTCTCCTCGGTCGCGACCCCGGGACCTTTATACTCGCTGCCATACACTCCGCTAGCCCAAGACCTACCATCCTTGGCTGCCTGTGAAAGATTCTGGCCATCCTGGCCCTTGGTCTTCCTCCTACTGTACCATTTGCCGTAAATAAGAAGATAATACAGACGGAAGCAGAGAAAAGCAAAGCGGTCGTTCTCGAGGTCCTCCGGATACTCGGCACCGAGGTCGACGGCTGCCGCAATGCCGGACATCACGGCAACTTCGTGCGCGTTGACGAGGGTCCAGGAGGAAGCAAACCGGGTGTGCTTCCGCGCCTGTAGGAACATCATCCACGGTACAACAAACATGTAGTGCGTGTACCCATGGCAGAGCTGATGCCACCAATCGCGGCGGATGATGCGATCTTCGGCAATTTCGTTGTCTGTCCACAGGTGTCGGTCGCGATCCTTGTTCAGGTAGATGGTTTGGAAGACATGTTGCTCGAAGGGCACACGGCTGGGGAATTGGCTCTGATAATTGGTCGTGTCGAAGCACATTTCGAGCTTTGACTGATCCTGCTTGTACATCTTGATGTAGTACATTGGCCTGAAGTTCGAGATCGCGTAGTTGAGTCGCGACGTCTGGTCTACGCCATTGATGTTTGATACGGCTAGGTCTTCCCGGTAGAAGTTCTCGTAGTGCTTCTTCATGTAGTCGGCATCGTTATGCGTGATGGTGATGTCGTCGCTGAATTTGGCTGCACCTAAAACCCGCTTCTCTCGCCATGTCGCAGAGCGACCGAGGACCTTCTTTGACATATCTGCAAGACAACACAGTACTAACTCATCGTATACCTCTTCGTGGTTTGGAGCATCAAGATCCGCGTTGTTTGGATTGTGACCATCCGGAACAGGAGTTCTTGGCTTCAGCTTGACTATCACCCCGCGCTTATTCCGCTGAACAACCTCTGTCAACTCGGTCGAGAGGCGGACCATCACACCTCTTGAAATGAGATCTCTTTTCCAGGTTTCATAGAATTCCGAAAAATTCGGGAACACTACCATAGGTGGTTGATTGTTAACGACCGTATTGGGATCTGGCTTATACCACATCCCATACGTAGGCGATGTGCATAATCTCTCAAACATGATCGCTGGAACTTCTGGTGTAGCATTTCCGGTTCCTAGAAAGAGCGCCGTCATCGGTAGTGCGACAGTATTGATGAATTCCTCCGAGAAAAAGAATACTCTGAACACGAAGCGTAGCGGTAGCAGCGCGAAGAATACCTCAAACCAACGCATGATCTTTAGCATCGTAACCAAGCGAGCGACTTCTTTGCGGTGCCGCGCGAGCACCTCGGTCGGAAACACGTTTGACCAGAAAGTCTCATCTTTGCCGAACGAGACCTGCAGGTTAACCGGGTCGGCGTGGAAGCCTTGACGCGCGAACATCGTCAATGTGTGATGGAAGATGTACGAACCACCCTGAGAGATCCTAGGTTAGGCTTCGGATTGAGATGAAAATCATAATTAATGAGAAAATTACCTGTACGCCCTGGTTTGCCCATGAAGCCCCATACTGCTTTTTGTCAAGAGGGATCGAGAATGCCTGCCCGCCGCAGTAGTCTACCGCGTCGATGATTGTGACATCGAATTTCCCGGGGTGTTGTGAAAGATGATACGCGGTCGACATCCTATCAGTGCTCTCAATTAGTAAAATTCCCTTCTTCATCTGACGATCTGGGGATGAATGACTGACCCAGCTGCGCCGGCGCCGACGACAAGCACACGCTTGCGGCCGCCGCTATCCTTGCTGCCATTTTGATCCATCATGTGATCAGCGCTGTCGTGCTCGACGTCGCGATGGTAGTTTTCTGTCTCAGTATTCCTAGCCATACACTCATTCAATTCGACAGGACACTTTTCCTGAATGGACGTCTGCCTCTTCGTGACCACCTATGGGAATTGCGTGTTGAAAGATCAGCAGCTACGTTTCTCATCTCAGTTTTGCGCGACTATCTATTTTCAATTACCTACATCGGACATTATTGTTGAAGTTGATGATGGCCACATGTTCGGAATCGACGTCATTGATATGCTACCACTTAAGCGCAATGCGCTAGTAGAGCGAATCTTCGCTGCCCACCAACTCGGAAGAGTTTGAGATCGCGGGCCGATCCTCGAATATGGAGTTGCTGTCGTTCATCGCATAATTTTCATTCAGTTTGTACTGTTTTTGAGAAACTGCTTTGAATATTTCGGACTTCGATACAACCCTCATTGCCATTCACTCCACCAGACAAACAATCATCAGATCCCGCGTGCCCCTTGGCCCCGATTATATACCCTAAAAGGTGACTATCAGTAAGACAATGTTATCATTGGCCTGGTTGGCCGTTTGTCCGACTCCTGATCTCTTAATAACATTTCCCTAGACAATGCGTGACGACATCTCCTTGAGACAGTAACACCCCACTCAGATGCTATTTCTTGTCGACTGATATGTTGTTCCGTCCCGGTCTTCACGCGACTTTCCATTACACCGGAATGACACTTCTAAGCAACACAGCCCCGTTTGACACCCATCTGACTGAGGACTGCTGTTCCCGACATCCCCTCTCCAGACTCAATCTCTTTTACCCTGCAGAGTCTCCCCTTCAGGAACAGGGTCATTCCGCCAAATCTTCGTCGCTGTGAACCTCATCCGCGCTCACAATCTCAAGCCACATGTCTGCCCATCCTAAATATAAATGACTACCCTGTAGCTCCGGGTGTTCATGTTATTGAACTCACTCCTTGAGCAATACGATGAATACACACGCAGCCCAGGGTAATCGCTCTCAGCGTACCCCTAGAGCCTCCTGGCAGGTCGCTAGGATATCTCGACAGTGCGTTCCTAGATGCTTATAGCATGTCGCTGGAACACCGGGATAGCACACTCTTCATGCCTCCTAGCAGGTCGCTAAAGCAGTAGACAGCGGACCACTGGAACTCCGTTGTCAACCTCTGGAACACTCGCATAGCGTGTCCCTAGAGGCCCCGGATGATCACTGGAATACTCTGACAAGACATCACTAAAGTCTCTTAGCAGACCACTAAAGCCTTTCGACAGCGTATCACTGCAACCTCTACTTACCCCTGGAACAGTTGAATAGCGTATCTTTAGACCTCCCGGTTAATCACTAAAATCGTCTCACAGTGCATCGCTGAAATCCCTCGGGAGACCGCTAAGGCACCCAACAGCAACCCACTAAGATCTTCCCTTAGGTCGCTAAAATATCTCGATAACATAACGCTAGGGTCCGTCAGGAGGCCGCTGGAGTGTCTGGATAGTGCTTGCTTAGAGTCTCCTCGCTGGCCGCTGGAAATATCTCGGGGCAGTTCTAAACCTACTGGGATTTATCTATAGCACATTGCCTAAGTCTTGAACAGAGCCCTAAAGTATTACGATAGGGTATTCTCCTAAATCGCTAGTTGAGTGCTAAAGGCGTGAAAGGGTATGTCGCCCGCTTGGAAGCACGATACTAGAGTGTGATAGTAAATTAGATCGTTCAACCTGTAAATGATACCCCTCTCTACTGGGTTGCATTTGTCAACCTTAGCCTGTTCTTCCTCTTCCTCTTTCGGTTTATTTCTCCTATCTAGGTTTTCCAATCAGACCTAAAGGGGGCCGAGTCGCGTCGCTCGAGTTGTGTGATCTTGGAACTCCTGACTGAGACCTATTGTCGCTCGCAGATAGGATTAGGGATCTATTGTCCAGGCTATTTCGATTGTACACGTGTTTGCGACTGTATTCTGTACATAGTATTCTCATTCATTGGTCTTTGTCGCACGTCGGACATACTATATATACTTCATTCAATGATCCATTGTTTTTTAGGTACAGCCCACAATGGACATCTTCTCTGAAACAAATGTCTTTGTCTTCCCTATGACCCTTTGTTCTTTTTACCGTGCCTACCATTTGTCATTGTCCGGGTGCGACCGTATCTTCGACAGCCGTGATAGATCTGTGACTACGCCAACGTACAATGTCAACCCAGGACTTTTCTCGACTTGGACCTCTGCGCTCTTCCTCCTCACCTCAAGTTGATAGTTCTCCGGGTAGCTTCTTTTCACCTTGAGGTCTCCCGGCGGGCGGCGGTCGCGGGTAGCTAGGGCTACACGCAGGGCTCATGTATGGTGCGTAGGCAATTTCTGCTATGTACGAGAAAAATGTGCAGGACCGGAGCTGCGTTGTATGGCCGTGAGCAGGGTTTTAACTTTTCCCATACAAATATTTTGTCGGGAAATAAGACGGGGCGCCTAAGGGGCCTCTGGGCCATATTTCGTAGCCAACTGGGGCCGGTGGGTATGTGGGAAGTGAGGACTTCCCGAGGAGGGCGAGAGGGGATGGGAGAACCGGGCATGGGCAACCCGGCAGTGGTGGGAAGGTGGGCATCGAGACTCCGAGGAACTTGTTGATCGGGTGGTAGGGTCGCGTCCTATACCTTAGCTGCATGTTTTGGGAGTTGTTGTAAGTCATGAGAGCTATTGAGGGTCTTCTCAGGGGTATCAGGGCTGGCACGGCAGTCATTTGGGGCTCGAGAAGTGAGCCGTGAGGATAAAAAGTCGTCATCACTATAGTAATTACCATGGTAGTGGGTATAGAGGGCTACAAGGGGGCTACAAGAGGCTTGTCGAAGATCGCTGACTCTGGTCATCATAAATGTCGTAATCAATACTGTCGAGGGTGATGAGATGTGGATTGAGGCAGCTGAAAGGCTGCTTGCCTTCTCCTGGATATGAGTCTAAACTATATCCGCCTGCACAGTAACCAGGTAAAACTGCTGCGCTCCTGAGCCGATAAGTCGTTAAGAACTGCTCTCTCCTGTACTATGAGATAAAACTGGACCGCAAAGGACTGTGCGTTATGCTTTCCGCCTTCTAAATAATAGGCTAGTAACACCATAGGTAACACTGTATATAGAGTTATATAAAAGAAGTCTGATATATTATTTTAATTATATCTACTATATTATATAAATAACAGATTTTTGGACTTTTTTAATTTATTATTCTTGACCTTCTCGAACCTAGCTTTTCTAGTAATAAAAATAAGATACGAGAATTAATAACTAACTAGTATTAATATTACTAATTTACTAATAGTTGCGTATTTAATAAGTAAAACTAATATTTTTATTAATTAACTTTTTCTTTTTTATTATTTAAATATATTTATAAGTTAATAGCAAAGTTGTTTAAAATAAATATTGATTTTTATCAATAGTTTTGTGTTTAATAAACGGCTAGTATTTTTATTGGCTTTTATTATTTTTTTTTAAATAAAATATTATTTTTTAACTTTTTACTATTTTTTATTATTTTTAATTTTTAAATATTTCTAATTTTGTATTAATTTTCTATCTATATATTAATTATTATTGTTATTTTAAAAGACGAATTATATTATTTATTCGATTTTGTATTTTTATTTATAATTATTAATATTTAATTATTAGTAAATATAGATATAAATATAATAATAAATTAAATAAAAAACTTTTTAACTTTTTTTCGATTAATTTTAACTTTTTATTTATTAAAATATATATTTTAATTTCGAAACAGTTTTCTAAATTATAAAAAAGAAGTAATTTTATTAAAAAATATTTTAAAACTTTTTTATAAAATTTATATTAACTTTTATATTTATTACAAATTTTATATTTATATTTATCGTTATATTGTAATAAAAGTCGAAAAAAATAGCCTAAATTTAACAAATTTTAACTTAACGTTAATAAATATCTAAAATTTAATTTATTTAGTTTATTAAATATTACTAAATTTAATTTTAATAATTATAATTAATCTAGTTTATTAAATATTTAATTTAGCTTTAATAAATATAATTTATTAAATAATATTTAATATATTTATAATAAACCTAATTTTATAAATAATAAATATTAAAATTATAATATATTTAAAATTACATTTTTATATTATTATATAAATAAATAACTTAATTATAGTATATTTAATATAAAAACTTTAAATATTTTCGATAAAAAAAAGTTTTCGTTATATTAGTTTTATTAAATATAGTTTTAGTTTAAAAATTTTAAATATAATAATATTTCGTTTTTTATTATTTATATAATTAAAATAATTAATATATTTTATATTAATAATAATATTATATTTATTAATTTTAATTTATATTTTTAAAATATTATTAAATTAGCTTATAATAAAATTATTATTTATAATTATTTTAAAACTTTTAAATAAATTTTTATAAAAAAATTTTCTATATAATTAATTAATATGTTAAAAAAAAAAAAAAACTTAACCTAAATTATTTAAAAACTTAATAAATTATTTATTTAATATTATAATTAAATTAATAATATTTTATAATAAATTAGAAATTGTAATATTTTAAGTATTTTTTTTATTTTTATCAAAGAAATTTTTTTATAAATAATTATTAATAGTTTTATTAACGGCTTATTTAATTATTAATTATATTAAAAAGCTATTTTATAATAAATAAGCTATATTATTTTTTTTAAGTTTATTTAAAAATTATCTAAAATGCTATAAAAACTATTACTAAAAAACAAAAACAGAAGCTAAATATTAATAATAACAAAATATAGAAATATTTTAAAAAAAATTTAAATAATAATTCCGATATAATATTACAAAAAACTGCAAAATAAGTTAATTTTAGTTTTTTTAATATATTAAATTTAAATACTATAATAAATCTATATTTTAATATTGCTATTTTTATATTAAATATTTTATTATTAATAATAATTTTTATATATTAAAATACGGCATTTTTATATAACTATTAAAAAAACCTATATTTAAGATTTTAATTTTACTATTTTTTTTAATAATAAAATTAAAATAATATAATATATTATAAATATAGCTAGATAAATTATATATTTAAAAATTACTTAAATAATTAAGTAAATAGCGTTATTTAGTAAAAAAAATTAACTTAAAAAAACTAAAGAAAAAATGGCGACAAAAACGTATAATTTTAAATAAAATTTTTTTTTTTATTATAGTTATCTAAATATTTTATTATTAATACTAATGGATTAGATGTTAAGGCGTATAACCTATTTTGTTTTGTTTTGTGGGCTTTATAACCCCGGATACTTTAAAACCCGCGGGATATTTTATTTTATATAGAGTTGTTATATAAAATAAAACTAACTTAATTAATATTTTACGATAATTTAATAACTATTGTATTTACAGTTATAAAACTAAGTCGATAATATTTATATCGACGAGGCAAATTTTATTAATTTAATTATATAGTTATAGGTATAATAATTATTAAATTCGATTAAAAAAGGTCGTTTTTTCTATATAAAATTAGATTTATAAGTTAGTTTTATAATATAGCAAAATATAGCAAAATATAATAAAAGCTAATTTAACAATTATTATACTTATGGCTATACGATTAAATTGACGAAATTTGTTTTATCGATACGAATATTATCGGCTTGGTTTTATAGCTGTAAGTATAATGGTTGTTAAGTTGGTTTTAATATGTTAACTGAGATTTTATATACAATTAAGTATCCTGCGGGTTTTGAAGTGTCCCGGGGTTATGAAGCTTATGTATTAGATATAAGAATATAGAAATATGCATGTAAACGAGTTATTCTATAGAGATTAATGAGATGAGCTACTCTACCGTATAAAACAGGTGGCGCGTAGGTTTTTTATAAAAAAGGCAATACAACATAATATACTATTAATTAAATTATTATATTATATCGTTTATATTTGACAATTAAGAGTCTTATTTATATATATCTCTATTGAATTAGCTACTAGCCTGATTAAGCGATATTAATACTATTTAATAGATTTTGAAATAAGTATGTTACGATGCCGAAAACTAATTAATTTAACATTATCTTCTTTTCGAAATCCGAGGATTTTTGAGTTTAGAAGAATGCCTTTATATAATAGGCAATTTCTCTTTTTCTATAGCTTTATATCGATCCGTCTAGTCGAAAGTTATGGCTTATTAAACTAATTAAACTATTATTTCGAAACTATTCAAAGATTGCGAGCCGTGTCGACATACGAGGATCTTTAGTTACGATCGACCCTAAAGAGATCGACCTCAATAGCACTCCAGCAAACGCAATAGAAATAACGCCGAGTAGACGAGTATAATATAACCTTGATATCTAAAAGTATCGCTATAAATATTATATATAGGAGATATATATATTTAATAAGTATAAACTTGTTAAATAGATATAATTAATTATATTGTCTAATTATTTAAATATTTATATAAAGGTAATTTAGTTAATAGATTAATAGTACAATAATTTAAACGTATTTAGGAAGGATCTCGAGGAATTTATTAAATATAAAACTTTTACTAACTATACTAATTTTATCGACTAATAGGCGAAGTAAAATAAGCCGGTTAAGAACTTTTTAAATTAGATAGACAGATAATTATAACTAGCAGGCTATTTTTTGGATATTAATTTAATAGCTTGTAATTTATATAAATTGCTTATTAATATCGAAAAGGCGCTAAAAGTTATTATTAAAGACTAGACGAAGATATTTAGAATAACTAATAAAAAGGCTATTAGTAATAATACGATATTATATTTTAAAATTAGCGCCGCTTTACGTGATAAAGCTTCGATTTTAAGCTTTATTTATCAACTTTAAAGTTGCGCTTAAAGAGGAGCTTTTTTAGCACTATATAGATAAGACGCTCTTTCGAAGGGTAATAACGAAGATAAAAGCGATAAACCTCCGCCTAGAGGTAATGGCTGAGGTAGAGGAAGAGGTAATAGAGGACGAGATTATTACGGGTCTTATTAGCGTAGCGGACCGAGAGATTTTGCTATCTTTAAAAGACCTAGAGCCGATACTAATATTATAGATATTACTAACTTATTTTGTAAATTATGCAGATATTTAAGCTATATATTTAAAAAATGTTAATATGTTTTTCTAGAATTGAGATTTTTAGATTTTATTGCAAGTAAAACTATTAAAATAATAGTCGAAAGACTTTTTAAACTAGATATTAATTTTTAAAAAGAGATCAATAATATTAAGAAATGTAGAGAAAAAATGCCTAAGAAGGACGAAAATAGCGAAAAAGAGTAATTATTGCAAAAGATAGTAGTTATTAATAATATTTTTAATATAAGTATTATTTATTAATTTCGGAATTTTGCTATTTTCGATTTAAGTATTATATTGCCTATTTTTAATAAAATTAGGAGGTTTAATAATTTTAGGACTGCGTTTTTTAGAGATATCGTTTATGCCGGCGATGTTGTGTTCCTAATTCTTGGATATGGAGATATCGATATCCAAATTCGAGGCCCGAGAGGTTTAGATATTATGAGGCTCTATGGAGTAGTTTATATATTTTCGATAGTAACTAACTTAGTTTTTTTTAGAACGTTAAATAAATAGAATTTATAGTTAGCTAATAAGCTTAATTTAAATTAAATAATTAAAGAAGATAGATTTTTAGTTTATAGACTATAGAATAGGGATAACTAATTTGTTATTAAATATATTTTTTTAAGGTTTAAGAAAACGACTTTTTATATATAGCGAAATTATTTTAATATCTATATTGGAAAGCCCTTATTTAGAGGCAATTTGTACAAGTAGTATTTGCGTCTAGGTTATTTAGGCTTTGAACTATTTAAGTATTTAGTGGCTTTATCTTGGGGGGTGGGAGTGAAAAGAGCCCTTGATTACAGCGATAAGATAAAGACTATTTAATACGATGTATATGCTATAGCTAAGGCATAAAGAGAGATTAATTGCGAATCTAGAGACCTTCTAATAAAGGCGGGAATTTGCTTCTACGTGGACTTTTATAAATACGACGACTTTTAAACTTGTGGCGATAGAGATTGGAGAGTAATATTAGTTATTGATTGTTATTTAAGTTATATTTAGGACTATTATATAAATATTAAAGATTTAAAAGTTATTAAGGCAGTATTAGCTAATTTTATTAATTATTTATAAATATATTATAGTGTTTAAATTGCTATTATTAAATACGATAAGGAATTTATAGGTATTTAGTTAGAGATTTTAAACTTTTTATAGTATTTTTTTAATACCTTTAGTATTTAATGTTAATAGTCTCTATTATATATATAAGATTTTAACGGAGGCGCTGAAAGAGTCGGCGGCATTATTAAATGGAAGGCTTGCGCCTTGCGTAACGCTAGTAATCTGCTAGAATTCCTTTAGAAAGAGGTTATTTAAACTGCCGTTTATTTATATAATAGAATATTTAAATACTTTAGTCGATGGAAGATTTTTTACGAGCGATTTTATATATATTTTTAATATAGAGATAATATCGTTAGCGACTTTAAAATATCTACTTTATCGTATTTTAAGGTTTATAGATGTAAAGCTTTTGTTATAACTATTGATATTTAGAAGAAAGCTAATAAAAGGCATAAATTAAAATCTAATACTTAAATAGGCTATTTAGTCGGCTATTAGTTAATTACTATTTATTAAATTTAGATATTATATATTAATTATATATTAATTACCCGAGATGTTAGATTTAACGAAAAAGATATATTCTATAGAAATAGGGCTACTCTAGCTAACGACTTTTTATCTATTAGCGTTGATAATTTTAAGAAATATATAAACGAAATCTAGCAACAGCTAGTCTTTTAAATAGATATTACTATAATATACGCGTTAGAAAATAAAGAGATTATTTCTATTCTAAAACCTCAAATCTTTTAAAATAAAAAAGAAGCTAAACAAGAAGATAGTAATAATAGCAACGAAGAGTCAATTCTAAGCCAGGTATATAGGACTAATTACCTTTATATTGACGTTTAATTTGAATTATTCCTAAGCTTTTCGCAGTCTTCGGATGTACGCGCACTTTTTAGTGCTATTATTAATAATAGAAATTTGAGTTTTTGTGCGGAGATGATTCCTATATAAGCTAGTTACTATATACTAAGCGCCCCCGGTCTCATGTTAACGGATAGCTATTAGGAAGCTAGCTTTAATGCAAGCCCCCTATGCACTCCTGAGATACGAGATGGCAAGGTGACTCGTAAATTAGATAGAGCCAGATTCCTCTGTAGATCTTAGACTCGGAAAGCTAAAGGAAATTATGACTCTGCAGTAGTGGCAATATAAGATACTAGAGTTAACCCGGTTATAGGGTTGAAGACTAAATTACTTGCTCCCCTAGAGACGACACAAGATATTAATTTGCTCGAGGCGGCATTTAATGTTGATTTATATAATAAAAGGTTAAAGATTAAGTTACTTGCTCCTTTTGAAGTAATTTATTATAATAATATTAACCTATATATAGCGGTATTTAATATTAACCTAGTTATAGGGTTAAAAATTAAGTTATTTACTCCCTTTGAAGCGATATAGACAATTGTAGTTAACCCGTATATGGCAGCATTTAATGTTGATCCGGAAAATGGGTTAAAGATTAAGTTACTTGCTCTTTATCAAAAGAAGCACCTGAATTAACTCCTTCGAAAGAAGAAGAAGATATATCGTAAAGACCTACCGTCGCCTCCAAGGTGGCATAGAGACTTAGTTACTTACCCAATAGGAGCACCCTTCCGCAAAGCGGAGGAATCGTACTTAAAAAGTCACCTCGAGATAGGGACTTAACGAGAGGTGCCTAAGTTATTAATTAAGAATTGCTTGATTCTAGACTATATATAGGTTTATATATATAAATTTAATAAATACGGCTTTTATTAAAAGTGCAAAGTAAAGCTAATTATACGAAGTAATTAGTAACTAGATAACGGTAGAAAAGACATCTATATTTTAACTTTTGCTAGAAGATTATTTAAAATATTAATTATTATTGTTATATAATTTAACCTTAAACTTAAGTAATATAATATTATTAACGTATTTATTAATATATTTTTTAATAAAAAAGTCTATATAAAAATACCTCTAGGTTATAAAAAACTAAATATTATATTATACCTAATTTGTATATTTTATAAATTAAAAGAATTTCCTCTTTTATAGCAGAAAAAATTTACTAAAATATTTAAATTATTAAGCTATATATTTATATTTTATAAACTATGCTATTTTTCGAAGCAAAATATATTTATTTTTATTTATATCGATAATATTATTTTTATATATAAAAAAGATACCGAAATGATTGCTAATTGCGCTATTATTGAATTAAAACGCAAATATTAATTTATTAGCGGTAATGACTTATAGTAGTTTTTAGGGATTAAGGTAATTAGAAATCGACCTTAACGATATATTTAGCTATCGTAAGTTTTATATATTGAAAAAATTATCAAGTTACGTATTTTAATAACTAAAGCTAACGGCGATATGTCTTTAAAAAGTGTTAAATTGCTGCCATTTAACGGCCTTGCCTCGAAATAAAAAATTCAGCTATATTAACGAAAAGTCAGCTCTATTATATATGCTGCAGTTATTATTCGCTTAGATATCGCATTTAGTGCCTCGAAACTATCGCAATTTAATACAAATCTAGGTCCTAAATATCAAACTGTAGCAGATCGATTACTCAACTATTTATTACTTATTTAATACTATACTTTAAAATATAGCAATAGTAATAAATTTATCGTAGTAAGTAACTTTTTCTTTGCTGATAATATTTTTAATTATAAAAGCTTCTAGGTTTATATTATAAAATTATTTAGAAAAGTAATTAGCTAGAGAGCTAGTAAGCAAGATATAGTTATTATATTAACTATAGAAGCAGAATTTCTTGCTTTTATTTAAGCAGCTAAAGAGTCGATATTTATAAACAGATTGATAAAAAAACTAGATATTATATTAGATAATAGAAAAATATAGATCTAATATAATAACTAGTAGACGATTAGTTTGGTTAATAAAGATATCGCTATTTTACAAACTAAATTGCGCTACGTCGATATCTATAACTATTGGCTATATTAAAAGGTAGCGAAAGATACGATTAGTATTAACTTCGTGCTTTTAGAAGAAATGATGGCAGATGGGTTGACGAAGGCATTGCTATAGCAGAAATGGGCAACCTTTCTGAATCAATTCGGTATGTGTGATATCAGCAAGAAAAAGAGGCCCTCGGCACTGTTTAGATGCGACTGGGAGACTCTCGAAGATAGCCTCCTTGGTGGCGAGTCAGATATATAGATTATAGATAAATAAAATGACACTTATGATCTAGGAAATGCCTTAGAGAAGGCCTTTCTTAAGGGGGTGTGTTAGATATAAGAATATAGAAATACGCATGTAAACGAGTTATTTTATGGAGATTAGTGAGATAAGCTATTCTACTGCATAAAATAGGTGGCGCGTAGGCTCCTCATGAAAAAGGCAACACAATATAATATACCATCAATTGAATTATCATATTATATCGCTTATATCTGACACTACAAAGCGAAGCGGAGTGGGTTGTATAGCTTAGCATTATAACCTACTAGTAATATATAAAAATCTTTAATAAAAAAAAGGTCTATTTTTATTATAGTAAATTAAATTATATTTAATTAATATATAATATTTTTCGTAATAAATAATTAATATAATAGGAATAAATTTATTTAAAAAATATTATTATATTATTATAAAAATTATATAATAAGGGCTATTTTTATAATAAAATAATATTACGTTTTGCTTAAATTTTTTACGAAGATTTTCTAAAAGAAATAAGCAAAAATAAAATTTTCGACGTTTCCGAGATATCGTCAAAATTTGTAGCTATTTGCAAAAAAATATATAATCAAAACGAAAATATTATACTTAAAAAAAAACTTAATAATATTATTAAAATTTTCAAAATTCTAATTAAATTAGTTTATAAATATAATAATTAAAGACGTAAATTAAATAAAAAATTTATAATTAGGCTTAATTTTTTCGATAACTAAAATAATAACTTAATTTTTAAAATTTTTACAAAAAATATAAAAAATATAATATCTATATATAAATTAGATATATTTATAATTAAAGCTAAACTTTTATTAATATTTAAATTTATAAAAAAGCTTTATAAATATCGAAATTTTAATTAGCTTTTAAAATTTTTTAATATAATTAAAGCAAAAAAAAACGTAAAACTAATTAATTATAAAATTATATTAAAAAAAACTAAAATATTTATAATTTTAGCAAATTTTTTATAAACAAATTTTAATTTTATATATAATTTTAAATATCTATTTATATATATTAATAAAAAAATAAAAAAAATAGCAAAAAAATACGTAATAACTAGAAAAAAAAAGGTAAAAAACGAAATTATAAAATCTAATTTTGCTATTAGCAAATTTATCGTAACTAAAACTTTTTAATTAATATTAATAATTAAATATATTTATAATTATAAATTTTTTATTAAAACTATCCGAAAAAATAGCATATAAATTAATTAAAATAGTAATATTAATATTATATATTTTAAATTAGTTAAAGATTTTAAAATTTCTATAAAATATATATTTATATTAAAAATTAACTAACTATAATTACTAATAATAAGTAATAAATATTTATAATAAAAATATTATAAACGATTTAAATATTAATTTAATTAATTAATAGTAATTAAAATTGCTTAATAATTTTAAAACTATTTTAGTTTTTTAATATTATAGCTATATTTAATATTTATATATTATTTTTTATTATCGGAAATCCCGGTTTTGGAAAAACTCGGGTTATTATTATAAATTTTATTTTATTAATAAAAAAATCCTATAAACTAATTTTAATTACGACTAAAAATAAAAACTTAAATAATAAAAAAAAAATTAGTAATAATAATAAAACAAAAATATCTATATTAAATAAATTTATAATATTTAAATTTAATATTAAAAGTAGCAAATTTTTAAAATAAATAAATAACTTCGATTTAGTTTAATTAATAAATTAGCTAATATTTATATATTATCGATTTATTATAAATATATATAAAATAAAATATATATTTTAAAGCTAATTTTAATTTTATAAAAAAAGTTTATATATAAAATTTTTTATAATTATTTAGAAATTTTTATATTAAAAGAATTATTATTAAATTAATATATAATTATTAAAAAAAAAACTTTAGTAATTCGTTTATTAAAAATAAAAAAACTTATTAAATTTTCTACTTTTAAAAAAATATAAAAATAACTAATTATTATTAATAACAAAATTTCCGATAAAAAGATTAAAATTTGGTTTAAAAACTTTAAACTAAAATTTAGCTTTTTAATATTTAATTATATTAAATTTTATTATATAAAAATATAATATATTTATAAAAATTATAGCATTATTTAAATATTAAAAATAACAAAACTAATTGATTTTTATATTTATATAATATAGTTTAAAAAAAATATTAAACCTAGTTAAAATTATTTTAATTAAATATTTTTATTTAATAATATATAAATACTAGTTTTTATAAATATATTAAAATAGTTAATAATAAATTATTAAATTAAACTATTATATTAATATTAATAATAAAAAATAAAGATGTTTTAATTTAAAATTTAAAATTTAAATTAAAGCTAATTATAAATTATAATAAAATAAAAAAAGATTTTTTTAAAATTACAATTTTATTTATAGCTAATATTTCTAGTTTTTTTAATAATTTTTAAATAAAAGGCTATAATAAATTTAATTTAAAATATAAATATTAGTTTATTAAAGTTTATCTATTATCGAAATAAATTTTAACGTTTATAATTTTAAAATTTATTTAATTTTAACTAATTAAACTATTTTAAAAAACGTTATTAGCAAAATATTTATTTATTAAAATAATAAAATTTGTATTAAGTTTTATTTTAAAATTTTAATTAAAATTTTCTTTTTTTATACCAAAAAGCCTATTTTTGCTTATTAATTATATAAATTATATTAATAATATATTTAATATTTATATAATTAGTTAATTTTAATTAAAAAAATCTATATTTATATATTTATTAAAATAATTAATTTAATTTATTAATAAATTAAAAATTATTTAAAAATAAATCGATTATTATATTATTTATAAAGTAATATTAATTAGAAATAAAAACTAAATAAAATATTAACTTTTAAATTATTAAAATTAAAAATAACTAAAATAATTAAAAAATATAGTTATATTTTCGATATATTAGTAAATATTTATTTTAATATTTTTAAATAAAATATTAAATATTATATATTTTAAAAATAATATAAAATTTTAATATTATTTTTTTATAATAACTTTTTATTTATATTAGTATAAAAAAATTATAATATTTATAAAAAAAAGCTATATATTATTATAAAATTTAAATAATTTTTATCGTTTATATTAATTATAAATTATTATTTTTTTTTTAGACTTTTTTAATATATATAATATTTATATTAAATAAATATTTAAATTAAAATCTTTTAATTTTTAGATAATATATATCGAAAATTCTAAAAATAAAATAGCTAATATTTTATTTTAGACGATTTTTTTTTTAAATATATATAATAATAATTTTTTTAAATACGATAATATAAATAAAAAAACTAAATAATAAATATAAAAAAATAGTATAAAAAGCGATTAATAAATATTTAAAAATATAAATAAATTTAAATAAAAAACTCTAATTTTCGAATTAAAAAAATAGATTTATTTAAAGTCAATAATAGCTTATATTTATAGTAATTTTTAAAAAAAAAAAAAATATTATTTAATTTATAAAAATAGTTTAATAATCTAGCTATTAATTATAAAATATTATATAAAAGATTTTCTATCCCAAATTTTATAGTTTTTTTATTTATAAAATCTATAATAGATAAAAAAAAAAATCTAAATAAATATATAATAAATAAATAATTCTATAATATTTAAAACTTTTTAAATAAAAAAAAAATGTTGAAATTTAGAAATTAATTAGCTATAAAATACTATTTATTTAAATTAAAATATTTAAAATTAAAAACGGTATATTTAAATATAAATATTATAATATATAGCAAAAATATATAATAAATAATAAAATAAATAAAATATTATAGCTAATTTATAATAAAAATAGTTATTTTAATATTTTAATTATATTAAAAAAATTTAACTAGAAAATATATTAATTAATTATAATAATTAATATTATAAAATTTAATTTAATATTATTTAAAATATTTAATTTATTAGTTATTATTTATAAGTTTTTACAAATTATAATAGTAAATTTTATTAAATTTTTTATAAAATTAAAAATAAGCAATAACTATATTTTTAATATCGTTAATTATTTTATAAAATATAAATAAAAATATTTAACTATTAAATATAATATTAAAATAACTATCGAAATAATAATCATATAATATTAAAAAATTAATATTTTACTAATTGCGTTTTATTTTAATTTTGATAAAAATTTTATATTAAATAAATTTATAAAATAGATATATAAAAAAAAAATACTAATTATTAATTTTTTATTTTAATTATATAAAAATATTAAAATTATCGAAATTTTTAACTAAATTATATAAATAATATAAAACAAAAATATTATTATTTTAACTTATTAATTAAATTATAAAAACGATAAATCGTTTAAAAACTAAAATTTCTAGGTTTTTAAAATTATTTAAATAGCTAATATTAAATATATTAAATTTTTAAAATTTTGCTTTTTTAAATTATTATATAGCTATTTATTAAAAAAAATATTTAATAAATATTATATATTATTAAATTAAACTATTTTAAAAAAAATAATTAAAAATAACAACTATATAATTTTAATAAAAAAGTAATAGTAAAATTTTATAATATAGTATATAAAAATATTATATTTTAAAAAAAAAAAAGTAAAACAGTTATATAATATTAAATATATTTAAAAAATATTTTTATATAATTATAATAAGCAAATAAAAGTAGAAAATTTAGTTTTCGTCGTATAAAAAAGCAAAAAAAGGAAACTATTCGCCAAATAGTAAGGTTTATTTAAAGTTAAATTTTTAAAAAAAAAAAAAAAATTATATTTTAAAAAACTTAAATAAGTCTAAAGTTAGGGTTAGTTATAAATTTTACAAAAATAGATTGAAAATTTTCGTATTTAAAATAGGCCGACTAAAGACAATAAACGATGCTAGTTACGACTTTCTGGGCAATATATTTATAATAACACAAAAATAGTCAATAAAAAAAAATATATATTAACGACATTATAATTTATAATATAAAATTTAACAAAAAACGTAGACGTTTTTATTTCTATCCTAGATTTAATAGGCTAATAATATTATAAATAACACTATATATAAAATTACGTAAAAGAGGTCTAATATATTATTTTAATTATATCTATTATATTATATAGATGACAGATTTCTGGACCTTTTTAATTTATTATTCTTGACCTCCTCGAACCCAGCCTTTCTCTAAGCAAGAGAGAGAAAACTGTCTACTTGCTTAGTAACCAAATTAAAGGCCACCTGAACAGTAACCAGGTTAAACTGCTGCGCTCCTGGGCCGATGAGTCGTCAAGAACTGCCCTCTCCTAAGTATGAGATAAAAGTGCCATAGATCGCTCCTGGGTATTGAGAGTAAACTGCCTGCTCTAGGGCACAGAGGGTAAACTGCTCCCTCCGCTGCATGAGGTTAACTGCTGTGTGTAGTTTTGAACGGGATAGTGGGATGTTTTTGGATTTCATTGGGAGAAAAAAATGTGGAGGGGGACAATAGTCTCGGGTGGTGTAGCGGGCCTTCGCATTGGAGAAAAAGAAGAAAGTTATAAAAAAACGTGGAGGGGGGAATTCGATTTGTCGATTCCTCGGGTTGAGTGGAGGGTCTTCAAAATAAAGACTTGAAAAGAAGACGAAGGAAGAAAATACTACAGCAAGAAATGAGAGAAAAAAAGAGTGGAGCGGGACGAAAGTCTCGGGTTGAGTGGCGGGCCTTCACTTACAAGAATAGAAATACAGAAAAATAGAGAAAAACAATTGAAGGGGGAACTTCGAGAGTCCTCGGGTAAAGCGGAGGGCCTCCAGCATATAGACGGGAAAAGAAGACAAGCAACAAAAATGGAGGGGGGAACTTCGTGTGTCCTCGGGTTGAGTGGCGGGCCTCCAGTATATAGATGGGAAAAGAAGACAAAGCAGAGGGGAGATATAGAGACATAGACTAAGGGTAACCGAGGGGCTGTACTAAATTTGTAGGAAGGAAGAAAGGAAGATGGAATCCGGGCATGGTTCTTACTATCTAGCAACTTTAGCTACCTAAAGTATTGAGAACGTAGACGGAAAGAAGCGGAGATAGACTGGCAGCATAGATTGGTCATAGGTGTAGTGGGATTGTAGGTGTAGCTGGGCTGACACTGCAGTTAGGTTGACGAGGTAGTTGAAATTTCTTGGGAATGGGGATGTCAAGTCTAAATATAGTCGAAAGAGAGATAAAGAAATAGAAATAAAATCAGGGAAAAAAGGGGAAGGGGGATCTTAATATCCTCGAGTAGGGCGGAAGGCCTCCGCAATGAGGTTAAAAAATAAGGTATTCAAAAAGAGAAAAAGAGTAAAAAGTGTCGCGGTAAAGGATGAAATGAAGAGGCTCGGATAGAGAAATACATGGAAGAGGGAACTTGAAGAATTCTCGGGTAGAGCAGTGGGTCTCCATAGCTGGCACGAGAAAAGAGGATGTAGAAGAAGACAAAGAAACTAGTACGAGATGGACTTTGACAAGAGCAGGAGCGGAGAAAATAAGAAATAAAGAAAATGTGGAGGTGGGACTCGACTTGTTGATTCTCTCGGGCTGAGAGGAGGGCCTCCACTAACCGCACGGAAAGAAGATAATATCAATCGGAAGAGAACCCAGGCAACCATCTATCTTGTTGGCCTTCGTATATAGCCTTCCTCTGGGCGAACAAGGGGTAAGCTAACCACCGGGTCCACGGGCCACCCCCTCCACGGACCACTAGCGGCCTATCTACACCAACCCAAATAAAGCCACTCAACACAGCCAAATCACCTCGCGGTCGCTATCTGCGGCGTCTTCCTACTTGAATACACTCTTCTGCCTCCGTCACATCGTTTTCAGCCTCACCGACTGCATTTCGAGGCCTCTCTGGCATATCGCAGTCCGAAGCCTCATCGTCGTAGATGGTGCGACCCCTCAACCTCCGCTTCGCCCTTCTGATATCAACCATGCGAACAAATAGTTGATTAGGGTTGATTTTGACAGCTTTACGGGTCTTTTTGCTAACCTTGCTGATTTTAGCTCGGAGAGAGGCATTTGAAGCCTTTAATTGCGCGATCTCTGCGAGGGCACCATCTAGCGCCTTGGCGGCCTTCAAAGAAAAGCGTTTATGAGGGCCACTTCCTACAGCTATACCTTAAAAGGCCATTTTCCGGCTAGTTCGGAGGATTGCCTGGCCACTAGTGGGAGTGCTGAACACTCCTGGGGTCACAATTGCAGCAAAATCTGGTGTTTTGGGCCTTTGTACCGGTATAGGTGCTTCGGCTCGTGGTCGGGCAACACCCTCCTCCTCCAACACCACGAACCTAGACGATAACGGCTTCGAGCGATCTCGTGGCCAGATGCCCGTTGTAGCCCAGGCCTTCTTGATTGCTGCTGGAGTCAAGGCTTCGAGCCTAGCTTGGTATAAGGCCTCGATAACCTCGAGCTTAGAGGACTTAATGCCAAGACGGCCACTTGCGCAGTCACGCAGATAATGCCGGAGCTTCTTTTTGACCAACCTAAAGGCTCCCACATCTAACGCCTGTACTACATGACTGTAGTGAGGTTTATAAAAACAGAGCTATACTTTATTCGCGATACAAAGCCAAAGAAAGTCATCGTTTACGTGTAACTCGTGGCTATTATAGACCAACATAACCCATTTGTTGCCATGATGATGGCGAATATGAGGCAGAAAGAGATCTTCTAGCCATTTCAATGCAATGGCATTACTAGTCCACCTATTGGGCGATGCCTCAAAGCGCCAGGTGTCGTATTTCGCGTTATTTTGGTCCGGAAACTACTGTGCCTGCATATCAATGTCCTTGAAAATCAGGAGCGGCGGCAACACCAGTCCTCCAGTACTCATACATTCTAGAGTTGTAATCTATTCGCCCTTTTCGACGTCTTTTTTTAAAGCTTTACAACTCGTGGCCTCGCAGATTACAAAATGGTCACCCCCAACGCCTTGGCCGATGCCCATTTCGTCGCTATTATAGTAGCGGTCCAGCGGGATCGCGGCGATCTCCGGAGCCTCGAGTCGATCGAAAAAAATGTTAATATTAGCAACCGTAGCACCATTGACGCGTTGGTAATCGATGAT